>JAODAL010021221.1:0-67575 GCA_025379985.1 Phyllomedusa bahiana | reverse complement strand
GCACCCTCCAAAAACCCTGCCTTTCCACCCTCCAAAAACCCTCCTTCCACCCTCCAAAAAACCCTGCCATCCACCCTCCTTAACCCCGCCAGGGCACCCTCCAAAACCCCTCCCATGACCCTCCTTTAACCCCCTCCCATGCACCCCCCAAAAAACCCCTCCCATGCACCCTCCATAACCCGGGCCACCCACCCTTCCAAAAAACCCTCCCAAAGAACCCTCCATAACCCTGCCATCCACCCTCCATAACCCTGCCATCCACCCTCCATAACCCTGCCATCCACCCTCCATAACCCTGCCATCCAACCACCATAACCCTGCCATCCACCCTCCATAACCCTGCCATCCACCCTCCATAACCCTGCCATCCACCCTCCATAACCCTGCCATGCACCCTCCAAAACCCCTTCGGGGTTTTCCAAAAATCTTTTTCCCTAAATCTGGGAACGTTTTGAGCCCTCCGGGAAGGGGCCCTACACAGAACAAAAATTAAAACCCCCCCCTCTGTTTTCTGCGGCCTCCCCATCAGGTGCAGCCAGAAAAGGAAAAACCCCTCCATTTTTGGGCCTCCCCCCCCTGGTGCCTGCAGCACGTCCCACAGGCTTTCCAGGAGTCACTTGCTTTTCTCGGTCCCGGGTTTTGGATTTTTGGACTGCACTAATCCTTGCCTTTCTAGAAACCTGGCCACCTAACACCCCCCTGCCCCTAGGCAATTTGGGGAAAAAACTGACGGGAAGCGGTTGGTCCCATAAAACCCGTCTTCCCTCCTTCACAGCTTCAAAATGCTGCCCTTTACCAACGTGGAGCTCTGAGCAGCGGGCCTAAAGGACTGCGTTTCTCTGAGGGTTTGCCCCCTTTTTAAAGGGTCTGACGTGCTTTTTCTGCTGGCACCCACATCCCCTTTTTTTCAGTCGGGGACCCCCAAAGACGCATGGTTTTGGGGTTACCCCTAAAACTCGCCACCCCCTTTTAAAAATAGTGCCTGGTCTCTAATCAAAAACCTGCAATTTCCTCCCCCCGGGGCAAGCCCCCTGAAAAAAGACAGACACTCCACCCACACGGGCCCTCTGCATTCCAGGCAGACTCTGCCCTCAACTTTGTTCCAAAACAGGGGTTCAACCGTCCCACCAGAGGGGCCCTCCATAAAACCCGTCCCAGCCAGAGGGGCCCCCTCCACCCAACCATCCCACCAGAGGCGCCTCCTTTCACCTGTCCCCAGCCAGAGAGCGCCCCCCTTCAACTGCCCCAGCCGGAGGGCCTCCATCAACCGCCCCACCCAGAGAGCGCCTCCATCAATGTCCCCCCAGAGAAGCCCCTCCTTTCAACGTCCCCACCCAAGAGCGCCTCCATCAACCGCCCCAGCCAAGAGCGCCTCCATCAACCGCCCCAGCCAGAGACGCCTCCATCAACCCGCCCCAGCCAGAGAGCCCCCCTCCATCAACTGTCCCACCAAAGGACCCGCCCCCTTTCAACCGCCCACCCAAAGGGGCGCCTCCACACCCTGCCCCAGCCAAGAGCCCCCTCCATAAAAAGCCCAGCCGGGAGAGCGCCTCCATCAACCGTCCAGCCAAGAGGCCCCCAATAAAAACCGCCCCAAAGCCAGAGAGCCCTCCATCAACCGTCCCAGCCGGGAAAGCCCTCCATAAACCCGTTCCACCCAAGAAAGCCCCCGAAATAAAACGTGCCACCCCAAAAGGCGCCCCCCATAAAAACCTTTCCCAGCCAGAGACCCCTCCAATAAACCTGTCCCACCAGAGAGGCCTCCATAAAACCGCCCCGCCAGAGAGCGCCCCCTTTAAAACCGTCCCACCAAGAGCGCCTCCATCAACGTCCCAGCCAAGCCCTGCCCCCCATAAACCCCCCCCAAACCAAGGCGCCTCCAAAACCCGGGCCCAAAAAGGAGAGCGCCTCCATAAACCGCCCCACCCAAAGAGCGCCTCCATAAAACCGTCCCACCCAAGAGAGGGGCCCCCATCAAACTGTCCCCCCAGAGACTCCTCCACCCACCCGGGCCCCAAACCCAGAGACTCCCCCCATCCCCCGCCCCACCCAAAGAGGGCCCCAAAAAACTCCCCCACCGAGACTGCCCCCATCACCTGTCCCAGCCGGACTGCCTCCTTTTCCCCTTTGTCCCAACCCAAAGAGGGGGCCCTTTCCCCCCGTCCCACCCCAGAGACTGCCCCACAACTGTCCCACCCAAAGAGAGGCCTTCTTCACCCGTCCAGCCAGAGAGCCCCCTCCTTTCAACCGCCCCAGCCAGAGACCTGCCCCCCATCAACCCGCCCCCAAACCCAGTGAGCGCCTCCATCATTTTGCCCTCCAAAGAGAGCCCCCTCCATAAACCCCGTCCCAGCCGGGAGAGCCCCCTCCATAAACTTAACCGCCCCCCCAGAGACGCCCCATCAACCGACCACCCCAGGGGGCCCCACCCAACCCCCCCCCAAAAACCCGGCCCACCCCCCCATCAACCCTTTCCAAACCAAAGGGACGCCCCAAAATCAACCGTCCCACCAAAGCAGCGCCCCCCAAAAAAGTCCCACCCAAAGAGAGCCCCCTCCACAACCGTCCCGGGCCCAGAGAGCCCCCTCCATCATTTTCGCCCAGCCAAAAAAGGCGCCTCCATCATCTGTCCCAGCCAGAGACTGCCTCCATCAACTGTCCCGGGCCAAGAGCGCCCCATAAACCCCGCCCTCCAAAAGAGCCGCCCCCCCATAAACTTTTCCCAGCCAGAAAAGGCCCCCTCCATAACCCGTCCCAGCAAAGAGCGCCTCCACCCAACCTTTCCCAACCAGGAAGCCCTCCTCCCCCTTTCCCAGCCAAGGAGCGCCTCCATAAACCCGTCCCCAGCCAGAGAGCCCCTTTCATCAAACCGTCCCACCCCAAGAGAGCGCCTTCCATCAACCTTTCCCCAGCCAAAAGGACCCCTCCATAAACCGCCCAGCCAGAGAGCGCCTTCAACAATCCGTCCCAGCCAGAGAGCGCCTCCATCAACCGCCCCACCAGAGAGCCCCCTCCTTCCATCTGTCCCAGCCAAGACCCGCCTCCACAACCGTCCCACCCAAAGGGGCCCCTCCATCAACCGTCCCCCCCCCCAGAGAGCCCCTCCATAAACCCGGGCCCCAGAAAAAAAACTCCCCCAATACCCTGCCCCAGCCAAATTTGCTTCCCACCCAAACTGCCCCAAAGCCAGAGAGGGGCCTCCTCACCCTTCCCCCAAGCCCAGAGAGCGCATCCATAAACCCTTTCCCAGCCAGAGGCGCCCCCCATCAACCGTCCCAGCCAGGGGAGCCCTCCCCAACCCCCCCAAACCAGAGAGCGCCTCCATAAAACCGTCCCACCAAAAGGGGCCCCCTCCATAAACCCCGCCCCAAAACCCGAAGGCCCCCCAAAAAAAAACCGCCCCACCCAAAGGGGGCCCCTTAAAAAACCGTCCCACCCAAAGAGACGGGGCCTCCATAAAACCGTCCCAGCCAAGAGCGCCCCCAAATAAACCCCGCCCCAAACCCCAAAGAGCGTCTTCCCCCTTAAAACCGCCCCAACCCAAAGAGAGTGACCCCCTCATTTTTCCCACCCGAGGGGGCGCCTCCTAAATTTTCCCCCCGCCAGGGGCCCCCTTCCTCACCTTTTTCCCAGCCAAGAGGGGCCCCCAAATAAACCCCGTCCCAGCCAGAGGGGCGCCTCCATAAACCCCACCCCCAAAACCCCCGAGAGCGCCCTCCATCATCTGTCCCACCCCAGGGGAGCCCCCCTCCATAAACCCTGTCCCACCAGAGGGGCGCCCCATCAACCGTCCCCCCATGGACCCCCCCT
The DNA here is from genome assembly GCA_025379985.1 of Phyllomedusa bahiana. Lineage (NCBI taxonomy): Eukaryota > Metazoa > Chordata > Amphibia > Anura > Hylidae > Phyllomedusa > Phyllomedusa bahiana. The sequence goes on along the minus strand of JAODAL010021221.1, from coordinate 63,765 downwards.
CCTTTCCTTTCCACCAAGAGCGCCCCCATCAGCTGTCCCACCAGAGAGCGCCTCCATAAACCCCGCCCAGCCAAGAGGCCACCTTTTAACCTTTCCCACCCAAGAGAGCCCCCTCCTTTCCCCTGCCCCCCCGGAAAAGCGCCTCCATCAACGTCCCAGCCCAAGGGGACTGCCTCCTTAACTTTCCCACCCAGAGAGCGCCCCCAAAAACCCGTCCCAGCCGGGAGGCGCCTCCATCCCCTTTCCACCAGAGAGGCCTCCATCAACCGTCCCACCCAAAGAAGCAACCCCAAACATCTGCCCCCAGCCAGAAGCGCCTCCATCACCAGTCCCAGCCAGAACCCGCCTTCATCAACCGTCCCAGCCAGAGACGCCCCCAAATAAAACCCCCCCAGCCAGAATTTCCCTCCATAAACCCGCCCCAAAAGCCAGAAGCGCCTCCTTAAAAATCCCAGCCAGAGAGCGCCCCCATAAAACCTTTCCCAGCCAGAGACGGGCCTCCACAAACTGCCCCAACCAGAAACGCCCCCCAAAAATTTGTCCCAGCCAAAGCGCCCCCCATAAAACCGCCCCCGCCAGAGAGCGCCTCCACAACTTCCCAGCCAGAAGCGCCTAATCAACTTTCCAGCCAGAGAGGGGCCTCCATAAAACCCGTCCCCCCAAAGGGGAGCGCCCCCAAATCAAACTGTCCCAGCCGACGAGCCCCTTTCCATAAAACCGTCCCAGCCGGGAGAGAGCCTCCATAAACCCGCCCCAGCCAGAGAGCGCCCCATAAAACCCGCCCCAGCCAAAAGAGCGCCCCAATCAACTGTCCCAGCCAGGGGGCCCCTCCATAAAAACTGTCCCCCCCGGAGACTGCCCCATAAAAACCGTCCCAGCCAAGGCGCCTCCATCAACCGAAAGCCAGAGAGGGCCTCCATCAACCGCCCCCACCCAAGAGGGCCCCCATCAAACCGCCCCCCACCCAGAGGGGCCCCTCCATAAAAACTGTCCCGCCAGAGACCCGCCCCCAATCAACTGTCCCGCCAGAGACTGCCCCCCCATAAACCCCGTCCCCCAGCCAGAGGGGCCCCCTTCCATCAACTGCCCCAGCCAAGAGCGCCTCCATCAACCCCCACCAGAGATTGCCTCCCAAACTCCCCCCAGCCAGAAGCCCCTCCCATCTGTCCCAGCCAGGGAGCCCCTTTAACCGCCCACCCCAAGAGCCCTCCATCACCCCCCCCCGCCAGAGAGCGTCCCATCAACCGCCCCCAGCCAAGAGGCCCCAAAATCACCAGCCCTAGCCAAAGAGGGGCCCCCCCAACAACCTTCCCAGCCAGGAGCGCCCCCCAAACAACCCCCCCCAGCCAGAGGGGCGCCCCAAACAACCGCCCCAGCCAGGAGGCCCCCAAATCATCTGCCCCACCCCGAGAGCCCCCTCCATAAAAACTGCCCCAAGCCGAGAGCGCCTCCTCAACTGCCCAGCCAGGGGGAGTCCCTCCATAAAACGTCCCCGCCAAGACCCCCCTCCATAAAATCGTCCCACCCAGAGAGTGCCTCCATAAAAACTGCCCCCAACCCGGGAAAAGCGCCCCCCTTTTCAACTGCCCCCAGCCAAGAGCGCCCCCATCACCTGCCCCCACCAGACATCTAACGGGCCCAAACTGTGACCCTAACACTATGCTCTTCTTTTCCCTCCCCTCCCCTACCCTCCACTCCCCTCACACTTCCCTGCTTTTTCCCCCAAAACTCCCTCGGGGACAATGAACCAAACATCCCCCCCTGCATTCTACCCCCCCACACCTTTTGCCGCCCCCAAACCTTTTCCCCCTCACTTTTTAATCCCCTCCCGCACCAAACAAACCCCCCCAAATTTCAGCCAAAACCTACTGCCCCCCTACTAAACCCTCCCACGCCCCTTCGGCTTCCCGGGGAACAAAACCCCCCAAACCCAGGGCCCCCCCAGCACATTCCCACCCTAGTTTTTCGGCCTCCTCGAACGGGACCAAAACTAAAAATTTCCCTCAAAATCCCTTTAAACCCAAGAAAAATTTCCCCTGCCCCGTGCTCCCCCAAAAAAAACCTCCCCTTGGGAAGCTCTCGGGAAAGGGCCCCCCTTCTGTATGTAATAAACTTTTCTTTACAACATGATTTTGGTTCATCTAACGAAACCCTACCTTTCCCCTTGGCCCTAAATAAAAAACCTTTCCCTCTCCCCCCTCTACACTGTCCCCCCCGGGCCGCACTCTTTTTAAAGGGGCCCTCCAACTTACCCACAATCCTCGCCCTGGCAGCAGGGTGGGGGGGGTTTTGGGCCTTCCTGTCGACCCCTGCTCCTTTTTCCACCTCCACCCTGCCTTCCCCACACTCTTCTCCTTTGGGAAGGGTGAATTTTACCCGGGGCATTTACCCCCCCTCCGACCTCCAAGTGGCTGTTGTCAAACCGGCCCCAGGCCCTGCCACTGCCTTTCTTGACCCCCTTTGCTTCCGGGCTTCTCCACTTTTTTTTAAAAACCGCCCATCCCCACTATCCCCGGGGAAAGGAATTTCAAACACCCCAATCGAACCCCCCCCCACTTTTGTTCCAACAAACCCCCTTTCACTCTCCCTCCTCCTTCACCTCCCCAGGGGAAACCTCGGGAAAGCCACTCACAAAATGGACACACCCCTGGCCTTTCATCTTCACCCCGCCTCTGCCCCCTATCTGACATCTTAACCCCACACCCCAATTTACCACAACCCCTGATTCATTCACCCACTACTCCTCCCACCTCCCTCCCCTTTTCCATACCCATGGGGCCCCCCGGCAGGAATTTCTAAAAAAACCTCAACCCCCCACCACTCCTTGCTTCTTCCCCTCTTTCCACTATCTCCTCTTTAAATTGACCCAACGAAAGCCACCATTTTCCCTCCAACCATACTTTCATCCCCCCCTTTACTCAGTCGCCCCTCACCCCACAACCGAAACCCCCCCCAAAATCAACAGAAAAACCCCGGCCCACACGGGACTCTCCCAAAAACAGCTGGGGCAAAAGTTTCCCCAGAGCCCCAAACCCCGTTTGGGAAGAAAACTCCCCTCCTTTGTTTGCCTTTTCCCTTTATAAAAAACCCACTCACTGCAGACTTTTAAAGCCCGCTATCGCCTGAGCCAAAAAAACTATTTAAACCACTTTTTAAATTTTCCTCCCGTCTCAAAAACCCCAGACAATTATTAAAAACCCCTTCAACTCTTTTCTCCGTCCACCAACCCTCCTCCCCCATCCCTCCTTTCACAGGGGACTTTGCCTTTTCACTTCCCCCAGAAGTTTAAACCCCTAAATCAAAAAAAGCTTCGCCCCCCCAGCCCCCCCAAAACCCACCCCTTACCCTTGAAAACCCTGCTCATCCCCCTTAACTTGCTTTCCCCACGGTAACCCATGACAAGCCTCCTCCTTACTGTAAAAAACCAACCCCCTTTCCTGTAGTCCTTGACCCACTGCCATACCACCTCCATCCCTGACCCAAAGTCCCTTTACCCAATCCCACACTCACCCCATCTTTAAACCCTATAAATTTAACCTCTGGCATTTCCCCTTCTGCCTTTAAAAAAAGTTTCCCCACCCCAAATTTCCAAAAAAAAAAAACACCCCTTGCCCCCTCTTCTCTGCCCAAAAACTATCCCCCCACCCTAAATGCTCCCTTTTCCCCCCCAAAAATCCTCGGCAGCAGGCCCAAATCTTCAGCTTCTTCCCACCCCCCCTTCCAACTCTCTTTTTTGCCCATACAATCGGGTTTTTTCGACCCCCCTTTCTAGGGGAAACCCCCCTAACCAAAGTCACTAATGACCTAGTAACTACAAAAGCCTCATCCACAAACTCTGTGCTCCTCCTTTTGGGCCCTTTGCCCCCTCCTTTAAAATTTGTGGACCATTCCCCCCCCTGCTACAAACCTCTCCTCCCTCTGCACCCACGGACTTGGATCTTTCCGGGATCCCCTCGTCCCCTAAAGGATCGGCCCTTTCGCTCTCTCATTCTTGCTCCAACCTCCCCCCCCCGGCCTCTCTCTGTTGGTGTCCCTCAAGGGTCAGTCCGGGTCCACTACTCTTTTCAAACTACCCCCTTTTGGCCTGGGCCAGCCATAGCCTCAAAAAGGGGCTTTCTTTAACCAACCTGAAATGTGATAAAACCCAAACTCAACATCTCTGGCCCAGAGGTCCCCCTTCTCTACTCCCCAGATCCCTGAGGTTGTCCCCCAAATTTCCCCCTTTCTTTTCCATCACGCTCCTAAAACAAAATGCGGAAAAACAAAAACTCATCATTTTTTCCACCACCCCAAACTCAAAACCCCTCCCCCCCCCTTCAAATTAAAAGTCAAACGTTCTACACTCTCCCCCGGTTTCCCGCAAGTCCGCGGGCCTCTGTTTATCTTTAAAAACCACACATAAAAACCCCTTCCCCTTCGCCTGCCCCCTTCCACCTAAAAAACATCTCCCCGCACCCTCTTTCCCCCTGGGCTTTTAACTAAAAAATTTGTTTGGTCCATGCCCTTGCCCAATCTCCCGCCTAAAACCCTTGCAAAAACCCTTTCTCAGTGGCATCCCTTTCGCTCCCCCCTCCCCCCCCAATCCTTTCCTTAAACTCTGCTCCCCTCTTATCCCCCTCTCCCTGCAACCCCCTTTTGCCTTCCCCTCTCCCAAACCCCCCTTTCACTGGCTTCCCATTGCCCAAAAAATTTCATTTCAAGCAACTAACCATGCCTAAAAGGGGTTTTCCATCCCCTCTCCCCCATACATTTTGCCCTAATTTCCAATATCTCCCCCCCCACGCACTCTCCGTTTCCTCACAGGCCTTTCCTCGCCCCCCCCTTATCAGCTCCCCCAAAAAACCCGTCCCAAGACTTTCTCCCGTGCTTCACCCCCCACTCTGGAACTCATTTCCCCAACACTTTCAGATTTTTCCTCCCTTTAAACCAGCTTAAAAAAGAAACCCTAAAAAACCCCAAATTTTTCCCAGGTTTGCCTATAACCTTCATTTAAACTTTGCCCAACACTTCCTCCACAACAGGTCGCCCCTCACCTCCTGTCTCTTTCCCCCCCCTTTGTAGATTGTAAGCCCTCGCGGGTAGGGTCCCTTCTCCCCTGTTTTCCAATTGTCTTACCCCTTATCATGAACTCTTTTTGATTTATGAAAATGTATGTAACCCCCCAGAATGTACAGCGCCCGGGAATTAAAATGGCCTTTAAAATAAATAATAATAATAATACCATACTTTCAGATGTGGCATCATGGGCCCCCCACACATCAGATGTGGCATAAAAGGACCTCACATATCAAAGTGGTCATACAGGGGCCTCCAAAATCAGATGGGGGTCTTTACAGGGGCCTCATAAAACAGATGTGCCATTACAGGGGCCTCAAACATCAGATGTTCTCATCCCTTTCCCCCAAAATACTTCAGATGTGCTCAAACTTGGGCCCTCCACTTCTATTGTCTCAAAACATGGGCCTCACACATCAGATGTTCTCATACATGGCCCCGCCCATCAGATGTGCTCATACATGGACCTCACACATCAGATGTTCTCATACATGGGCCTCACACATCAGATGTGCTCATACATGGGCCTCACACATCAGATGTTCTCATACATGGACCTCACACATCAGATGTGCTCATACATGGCCTCACACATCAGATGTGCTCATACATGGACCTCACACATCAGATGTGCTCATACATGGCCTCACACATCAGATGAGCGCATACATGGGCCTCAAAACATCAGATGTGGTCATACATCAGATGTGCTCATACATGGGCCTCACACATCAGATGTGCTCATACATGGGCCTCACACATCAGATGTGCTCATACATGGCCCTGCCCATCAGATGTGCTCATACATGGGCCTCACACATCAATGTTCTAAATAAAATGGGCCTCACACATCTGATGTGGTCATACATGGGCCTCACACATCAGATGTGGTCATACATGGGCCTCACACATCAGATGTGGTCATACATGGGCCTCACACATCAGATGTGCTCATACATGGACCTCACACATCAGATGTGCTCATACATGGGCCTCACACATCAGATGTGCTCATACATGGACCTCACACATCAGATGTTCTCATACTTTGGGCCTAAATACATCAGTTTGGCCTAAAACATGGGCCTCATACAACAGATGTGTTCATACATGGTCCTCACACATCAGATGTGCTCATACATGGGCCTCACACATCAGATGTTCTCATACATGGGCCTCACACATCAGATGTGGTCATACATGGGCCTCACACATCAGATGTGCTCATACATGGGCCTCACACATCAGATGTGCTCATACATGGGCCTCACACATCAGATGTGCTCATACATGGGCCTCACACATCAGATGTGCTCATACATGGGCCTCACACATCAGATGTGCTCATACATGGGCCTCACACATCAGATGTGCTCATACATGGCCTCACACATCAGATGTGCTCATACATGGGCCTCACACATCAGATGTTCTCATACATGGGCCTCACACATCAGATGTTCTCATACATGGGCCTCACACATCAGATGTGCTCATACATGGGCCTCACACATCAGATGTTCTCATACATGGGCCTCACACATCAGATGTGCTCATACATGGCCTCACACATCAGATGTGCTCATACATGGCCCCGCCCATCAGATGTGCTCATACATGGACCTCACACATCAGATGTGCTCATACTTGTCCATGTACTGCAGAGGTCACCTACTGATTTCTACTATGGGTTCAGTTTGGAGCCTGGGCGCTCACAAGTGTTTGCCCCTCATCAGTGCAGTGTAGAGCTTACTGGTTGGCTGTGTGAGAGGCAAGAGTGGCTTCGAAAGGGGAAAAATCTCTCAGTGTGATGGAACAGCTGTCTGTAGTTGAACTTAACTTGTTTGGCTCAAATCCCTTTCACATTGGTAGGCTCCTGCGAGCTACATGTGAACTGAGGATAACTACATCCAATAGAGGGCGCTGTGGAGCTCAGCTCTTTTCCCATAAGCGTTTGCATCCAACAACCTGGCACTTTCTTTGGCATAGCTCACTGGGGAACCTTTTGTAGTCAAAAAGTTTCTCATTTTCCAAATAGTACCAAAATCATGTACTCCTCCAAAAGCAGATCGAGAATCAGTGGAGATGTTTAAGGTGTTCCCTTCTGACAATTCACATGGTTTTACGAGTGTAAGTAACTCAGCTCGGGGGGCGGGGTGAGGAGATTCTGCATGTACAGTACGCGAATCGTCTACCACAGAATAACCAGAGGATAACTGGCCAGAACCATTTTGTCTGTGACAACTGCCATCTACATATAGAACTAAGTCTGGGTATTCAAGTGGTTCCTCCCTCAAACCTGATTGCGGCAGGGTCAAGGTTTGGGCATGCTCCAGTCATGGTTGCCGCCTTCCTCTAACTCACCTGGACCTTCCTCCTCTCTCTGAACCTCATGGTAGCAGGGTTTCCATTTGGAACATCGGTGTAACTGAAAGTGACTAGGCTGATGGAGAACTAGCTCCCATCTTGTAAGTCTGGCCTGTGTGACTTGTCTAGGTCGGCAGCAATTCAAGACTGCATCCACAGAATGGGGTACTGACTTTCACACTGTGCATTATTCAGCAGCTATCCCTACAGCAAATGCAGCAGCTGCTATGGCCCCAAGGCATGCATACCCTTGGCCACTGGGTCTAGCTGAGCACTGTAGTAAGCTATTGGTCCGTTAGCTCCATTGTGAAGTTGTGTCAACGCTGCTTGTGCCTGTCCTTGCCCCTTCATGGAAAAGAAGTGAAAAGATTTTCATTCTGAGAAGCCCAGACAGGGGTAGAGGAGAGCTGTCTGACACCTCAAAAGCTGTCCTGGTCTCTCAATGCGTTGAAGGGCTCAGCCACAAATCTTTGGTTCAGTATACAGTGGTGGGGGGCATACAATGAGCTTGGGGGATCCATTCTCAATAACCTCTTTTCCCAAAAAAAACTGTCTCATTCGCTGTTTGTTAAGGGAATATAAACTTTTTATGGCCGCCACTCTGGCATAGGTCTGTGCTGTGGCCTTGGGCATTTGGCCAATGTAATCCCCCAAATTTAAATTTGACTTACCTTACCTTTGAGTTTAAAACCCGTGTCTCAAAATTTCAAGAAAAATTGTCTTAAAGCTATCTGTATCTTTACCGACCCCCGGGGTAACCGGATCCTAAAGTCTGACAAAAACTGAAGGGAGCGCAAAATTTTTTTTTTAAAAATTCGGGGTTTCTGTAGTGGATTTATTTAGGGATATTTCAGTTTTGGGGTTAAAGGGGTTTCGGCCATGGGGCAATCACAATGGGTGTCGCTCAATTTTGCATGGGCAATAGGGCTCATTTTCTCCCTCATAGAGTTGGTTTCCCATAAAAGTTCTGGGACTTGTACCATGGACAGCACCCGGGGCAGTATTGTTTTCCCGGCGTATCTGGTTGGGATGAACCAGCATCACGGTAAACAACTCCCTTTAAATTTTTCCCGGGTACTTTCACTGGACACCACGAAGGTACTGTAGTGGGGTCCTAACTTTCCAGCAGTTATTAGGGCTCTGCTCTCATAAAAAAATAATATGGGGTCACAGTCCCCCCACAGAATTCTTCACTTACCCTTGTGGAAAACCAAAGCTTTAACTTGAATAAATTCTCCAATTGGTTTTAGGGAATGACCTATGAAAGATGAAACCCTCCCAAAAGAGGTTTTTTTTTAATGAAAATAAAATTTTCTTATTGCGAAATATCAATCATTTAAGGGGAAAACAGAAATCGATTTTTGGGAAACAAAAGTTTGTCACCCACAGAAAGTAATTTAAAATCAAACAAAAAATTCAATTCAAATACAAAATCTGTTTCCCAACATTGGGGAATGAAGTTTGGGGGCTATTAACCAATTTTTTATTTTTTGCGACTTCCATGGGTTGAAGGATGCCCACATTTCAACAATGATTTAAAACAATTTTTTGATGAAGACATCAGGAATAGCAGAAATGCAGTCTTACAGGTCCCAATTCGCAAAATTTTTTTTGGTTTTTTTTTCCAATTCCTCTTTATCCCCCCCCAAAATCTCAATAGCATTCCCCGGTGAGTGGGTCCGTCCTGGAGCACCTCGCTGGGAGTGGGCTGGCCATCCTGGGGCACCTCATGTCGAGACTGGGTGGCCATCCTGGAGCCCCTATTTCTGGTGACTGGCTGGCCATCCTGGCCCCTAGTCTGGTGACTGGGGGGCCATCCTGGGGCCCCCCATGTCTGGGGGACTGGGCGGCCAGTCCGGGGCCCCTCATTCTGGTGACTGGGGGTGGCCAGTCCTGGAGCCCTAGATCTTCTTGCCTTGAGGAACTTTGATGTAGAGATGGATGTAAAATGGAGCACCCATCCTGAAAAACATGTACCCCTTTTATGATGGAAATGAAGAGGTACTAATACTTCTTGATATTTTAGGCATTGATATTGCCTTCCACCTTGCAAATGTTTCGCACACCCCCCCTACTGAAAATTTCCCCCAACCATGATCTTTTCCCCCACCAAAAATTTCCTGTTTTCTGGGTGATCTTGATCCATGGGGCTCCAGTAGGTCTCCTGCAGTATTTTTGGGCGGCTGTTTAATTCAACAAAAGAATCATCTGAGGGAAATTTCCCCCTTCTGCCACTTTCCCCGCGTCCACCGTCACAGGCTTTGGGCCTTGGCAAAAAGCCCACGCTTTTTTTTTCCTTTTTGGTAAGTGCTGGTTCTGGGCAAAGTTCACCATGGGGGGCCATTTCGAGACAGAATCCTCAAACGTTTAGTTACACAGGGACTAGGTGCCGGCCTGGAAGCTATGCTGAATAAAGAGGGGCTGGCTTTTTTGCCCACCTGGGCTTGTCAAAAAATCTCCATCCTTTAAACTTTTTTTGAATTCTTTGTACTTGACCTGAACACATTAAATTGCCAGCCCCCCTGCATGGTCTACTCTTCACCTCTTGATAAAACAAGGCTTTGGTCGAGGTTTGGAGTTTTGGCAAGTTGCAGTTCAATGAAGGTTGGGGGGCTGGAGTTCTTTTATACACACCCATAATTTAAATGATCAATTAATAGCACGGTGAGGCTGTAAATAGGGTTGGGTGCATTTTATGACAAGGCGACAAAACTTTGTCTTGCCAAATCCTGACGCTGTGTTCCTTAAATGAATCAATATTTGCAACAGTGTAAGTCAAATTTATTTTTGTTAAACAAAAACACTTTAGGAGAATTTTCAGCTTTCATATGAGATCTTTTCTAAAACCCATGTGGATGAATTTTAAGTCGGTTAAAGTCTTTTGTTTCCACAACATGGGGTAAGCGACAGAACTTCTGTCAGGTGGACCTGAATGTTAATTGTGCGCTATGGACACTAGGTAACGGATTGAGTTCCACCTTATTCCAATGCAGTCACTTTCCTTTTAGAACTAAAACATCAATATAAAGACAGTTCAGCACCAGTGTCTATCAAACAAACACTTCCTCCCGAACACTTCCTGGCCATCCACTTCACATGTGACCATTGCTTCCTGTAAAGAAGCAGAGTTAGCATCTTCAGAAGGAAGGGGGAAAAAAAAAAAAAAAAAGAGGGGAACAATGGTCCATTGTCAGAATCCGTAGCGGTTGTCCCCTCCTCCACTCAGTCCTTCTAGCCAAGGAGGTAGACCATGGTGACATTGGACACCCATAAAACTCACCATAAAGTGGGTTGTGGAACACGAAGAGTGTTTGTAGAGCAACAATATCACTTTAAATCACCACTATCTCATGTCACTCTATGATTATGCTCACTTGTTGAATGGCTTTATTAACTCACCAATCTGCATTTTCTTGATAACCTTACTGTAGTTTCTCTTTAATACTGCTCATAATATGGAGGGGCATAGCACTAAACTTGGGTGGGTTCTGTCCATAACCAGTGTCTTTGAGGAGTAGATTTACCTCAGCAGGTGTGAGAACACAATGTATAAGTTATAAGATGTTGTGGTGTGTAATAAAGTGTTAGAGAACCTCCCAGGATTCCTCGATTATCTTCATAATTTTCTTCTTGTATGTAAATATCAGTTCACTTCTCATGTTTCATAACCAGGGTCCCTATAGTTTGCAAAGGGTTGATGTGTACTGACCCATTGGCCTCCTTCTCTCCCCTGGTCCTCCCCTCCAGAATTTTGGTGGAGGATAACAGCATGTAATATAGGTCCTATAGGATAGAGCTACTCCTTGAAAATGGCAGGATGGAGAGTAGAAGGGTGTTGAGGAATGAGGGGGACTATAGAGAAAATAGGCGAAAGATGGTATACCCATTGTGCTGAGGCCGACAGTTGTGCTCTGTATATCCCCCTGGACTCACCCCTTCTTGGCTTTTGGACTATGATTTCCATCTTCTTCCCGGCTGATCATGTGAAAAAGAAAAGACCCTTCCCCATGAATGCAGTTCACGCAATGTCCTCGTTCCAGAGAAGACGCTGATCTATGACCTGGATGAGGCCGCTTCTCTCTTCTTGGGAATCTTCTCTCATTAGCGGCTGCGGCACCAGTGACCTATCATCCTGGGAATCTGTCCTGGATATACCCTGAGCTAATTAGGAATGTGAGGACAGGTTGGAATATCAGTAACAAGAAGAAAAAAAGATTGTCGACCACCCAGGACAAAACAGTAACTCTGCAGAGTTACAGAAAAAATTCAGCAAGAACTAAGCATATGCTACATAGCAGCAGGTCAAGAGATATGTATGAGAGCAAGAGGATTGTCTAAAAAATTATGGAGTCTTCCGTCACAGCTGCAGTGGACGTGGGAGATATGGAGCCAGAAGTCAGAATGGCAAACATTGTTACCCTTTTGCTTCTCAGTGTAAAATATATTTATTGGATACGACTTTAGACACAAAAAAACTTAAAAAAATTGTAAATAAGCAAAACGCTGCGTCAGATCCTTCAAAGACGACCTCACATCTGAGCTCATTATTTCCAGGCTAGAGAACGGCCTCTCTACACTAACTTGGTTTGGGGCAAGGTGGTGACCACAGGGCAACATTGCAAACAATAACACGGTATAAAGGAGTCACCTCAGGCACAGTCAGGTCTGATGAACGCTTCATCTTCTACTTGAGAGCAAGTGAAAAACGTTGCTGAAATCTGGTCCATCTGTTTGCTGTGGGAGCGGGATCTTTTCCCATGGGGCTTCGCTTTTCCTGCTCCATGTCATCCAAATACTTTTCAAAATGTAAGGGCTATGAAGATTGACTTTCAATATAAGGGGACTGTTAAATGAAGACCTTTTCTAAATACATTGCTCAGTAGATTTTACTTTAATCTCTCACTGCACACAGGTTTGTATGGTAACCTGCACACCAGAAAGAGCATGACGTCATCCCAGGGACAGACTGACGGGGGCTGAGCTGTGGGTGAACTAATTCAATTAAACCAGATTAGTTGCAAGAAAACAGTAGGTACAATTGCTGTGAGCACCGTGAGGCCTGGAGTTACCTATCATTGTGTTAGAGATAACATAGCAGTTAGTATATGTTAATCACTGCTGGAGACCCAGCCTGAAGTGTCAGCCAGTCATCAGCTGCTGAGGGAACCCCGTTACCCTCCTCATGTGATAAGGATGAAGACCTGGCAGCAATAACACCGTCGCGCGGACGGCCGAAGCCCTCCAGCACGTACGTCGTCGGCCCACAGTTGAACTAAACTTTGGGACCATTTATATTGTTTTTGGAGTCGGTTCCCAATTTAATAGATGACCCAGTCCTCCAAACCCCTTTGTGAAAACCCCCACCGACCCGAAAAGCTGGGTTCCTAAATTTTTGGGGCGGTGTCACCTTTGTCAAACCATAAAAAATTTTAAAAAAAGGTTTTTAAAGGCGACCCCAGGGCCCTTTTTAAAAACCCCGGAGGGAAAAAAACCCCCATGGGTGCAGAAGGCCATAAGACACACACAGCCCCCCCTGGGCCCGCGGGCAACATTGTCCCGTCGCACACGGGGGCCCCGCTCTGGGCCTCGGCGTACCATTTTCCCGCGCAACGGGGCCCCCCTCGGTCCCGCGGGGTCACACATTGCCCGTCCAACGGGGGCCCCCCCTGGCCGTCGCGCACACATTGTCCCGTCGCAGCACAGGGGCCCCGCTCTGGTCCCGTCGGTGTCACACATTGTCCTGTCGGCAGCACAGGGGCCCCCTCGGGCCCCGCGCCCCATTGTCCCGCGGCCCGCACGGGGCCCCCCCGGGCTCCCTTTACAAAATTTTCCCGCGCGCACAGGGCCCCGTCGGTTCCCTCGGCGCAACTTTCCCGTGGGAGAAAAGGGGCCCCGTCTTTCCCTTTAAAAAGTCCCTCGGAGAAGGGGCCCCGCTTGTTGTTTCCTCAACTTGCCCGCGGAACCGGGGCCCCCCTTTGGGTCCTCCGGTCACACAATGTCCCTCGGGGCCCCAGGGGCCCCGCTCCTCGCCCACCATTTTCCCGTCGGCAGCCAGGGGCCCCCGCCTCGGCCCGGCTACACAAGCCCGCGGCCAGGGCCCCCTGGTTCCCCGGGCACCTGTCCCCGGCAGCACAGGGGCCCCGCCGCCGTCCTTTCCCATTGTCCCTCGGCCCCCAGGGGCCCCCTCTTTGGGCCGTCGGCGACACCGCCCCTTTCAGCACAGGGGCCCCGCTCTGGTCTCGTCGGCGTCACACATTGTCCCGTCGGCAGCACAGGGGCCCCGCTCTGGTCCGCCTCAACATTGCCCCGGGGCAGCCAAGGGGCCCCTCTGTCTCGCGCTCCACATTTCCTGTCGGCAGCACAGGGGCCTGTCAATATATCACATACTGTCCTGCTCTAGTCGGACGTTGCCGGATTTACACCCCCCATCCAAATAATGGGACGACAGTTTATACCGCGGTAGGAGAGAACGGACTCCAAAGTGACCTCCTTTAATAAAAGTAAAAACATTCGGTGAGGAAGATGAAGAACCCGATATGGAGGGGGAATTATGGGTCTTCAGAAGCTAAAAGCGCAGAACCTGTGGCTCTGGACACTTCCTGTTGCCATGGTTACACGGTCACGGGAACCCTTCATCAAATTCTGCCCCCCGGGTTTTTACAGCGCAGAGTCCTCGCCCCCAACACTCCTTTCGCCATGAAAAAGGTACGGGCCGGGACACCCCCTTCCAACAGGGTACACCCGGGACACCGCCGCCCAGGGTTTACACGGTCCGGCCGGGACACCGCCCGTCTCCTTTTTTTCCACGGTCACAGGCCGGGACACCGCCGTCTCCATGGTCACAGGCCGGGACACCGCCGTCGCCATGGTCACACGGTCACAGGCCGGACACCCGGCCCGGGTCCACGTCACACCCCGAACACCGCCTCCCGGTCACCGGCACCCCCGTCCCATGGTACCGGTCCCCCGGCGGGGACACCGCCGCCCAGGGGACACGCACCGGCCGGGAAACCCCCCCGCCCGGGTTTACAGGGTCACTGGCCGGGACATCGCCGTCTCCATGTCAGGGTCACCCCGGGACACGCCGCTCCATTTTTCACGCCGGAACACCGCGTCCCATGGTTACACGGCCCCGGGGGACACCTCCTCAATGCCGCCTCTCAGCTCGGTCCCCTCAGCCCAGGCGCCTTCGCTATGTGCTTCCCCTTTAAGAGAAGGGAGTACCCCGCGCGTCCTCACAGCAACCAGGAAGGAGCAGCAGAGCGGCGGCGCGGAGGTCTGTGGCCAGCGCCCGCACACATCTACCTCCCCGGCAGCAGGTAGGAGCCGCGCGCCGCCCGCCAGCCGGCACCGGGGGAGCAGCGGCAGCCGCTGACAGGAAGCCCTCACCCCGCGGCGGCCCCGGGGCTCCCGCCCACACCTGTCACCGCCACAGCTGGGACGCACGGGACTCCCGCCCGGGACTGAAGCGTCGCTGCGGGGCCCTCCGGGAGCGGCGGCGCTCACTGCTATCAGCGTGAGGGAAGAGAGAAGGCCAATGCGCGCTCGGGCCGGCCAGTGCAGCGCAGTCTGCGGGGACTCTGGGACTTGTAGTCCCCGCACTGATGCAGCGCCGCGGCTAACAGGGCCCTGCTGGACTGCATCTCCCGTAGTGCAGCGCGCCGGACAGCCGAGCCAATCACAGCGCTGACGGGCGGGGCTGACGCGCTCCCTGCGGCTCGTCCAATAGCATCGCTCGGTGGGCGGAGCCGCGCGTCCCTGGCCCAATAAAAGCCACTTCCTGTTTCTCGACCGGGTCATTAACTCTTCTCTGCCCGGAGCGGGCTGACGGTTGCCCACCTGCGGCAGAGAGCCGTGTGCGCAGGCGCCGTGCGCTCCTCATACCCCGGAGCCGCGATCTGTGGAGCCCGGGGGCCCCGTGAGGGCAGCGCGGGGGCACAGCCGGGGGCGGCTCTGACCACACAGCCCGGTCATGCCAGGCACCGAGGGCAGCCGGTGCCCGTCACCTGCGCCCTCCGGCAGCGGCTACAGCGCCCGTCCCCGGCGGCAGGGGCCCTGATGCGCGGGAAGCACGAGGCCCCTCCTCAGGCAGGGTGGGTGGGGGGTGGCAGGGTGCCAGGGACTGTTCCGTGTCCGTGTCCTGAGAGCGTCCTGCTGTGGGGGAGCAGCTGGAGCCTTACCGCGGGGTGAGCGAGGGCTGGGTGGGGCGGGTGCCCGTCTGCTGGGGGCCCTGGACAGAGCTGGCAAGTGTGGGCGCCACAGGGTGGGGCGGCTGAGGTGAGGAAGGGCGCACGCCCTCCGAAAGTCTGGCCCGAATACACCCATAGCCCCGAATACACCCATAGCCCCGAATACACCCATAGGTACCCGCAGCTGTGGCCCCGAATACACCCATGGGCCCCCTTAAATACACCCATGGGTACCCCATTGCCCCGAATACACCCATAGGTACCCGCAGCTGTGCCCCCGAATACACCCATAGCCCCGTAAACCCCCCAAAACCCATGGGTACCCGCAGCTGGGGGCCCCGAAACACCCATACCCCCGGAATAAAACCCATAGGAACCCGCACTGGGGACCCCAAATTTCACCCATCCCCGTACCCTTCCCGGGGCTGGGGCCCCGAAACACCCTTTAGCCCGAATTCCCCCAATCCCCCCAAACGGTCCCCGGGGCCCCCCTTACCCCGAAACACCCATAGGTCCCCCGAAAGCTGGGGCCCCCGAAACACCCATACCCCCCAAATTACACCCATAGGTCCCCCAGCTGTGACCCCAATACCCCCAAATAGCCCCGAATACACCCATGGGTTCCCCCAAACTGGGGCCCCCAAAACCACCCATATACCCGCAGCTGTGGCCCCAAATACACCCATTGGCCCCGAATACACCCATGGGCCCCAATACACCCTATTTCCCCCGCAGCTGTGCCCCCCAAAACACCCATGGGCCCGACCCCCCAATAACCCATTGACCCGAATACACCCATAGGTACCCGCAGCTGTGGCCCCGAATACACCCATAGCACCCCAGCGGGGGCCCCAAATACCCCCAAAAGCCCCGAAAACACCCAAAAGGTACCCCCGCGTGCCCCGTCCCAATACACCCTGGGCCCCGGGGAATACACCCATACCCCCAATAAAACCCATAGGAAACCCCCGCGGGCTGTGCCCCCCGAATCCCCAACCCAAAAACCAGCCCCGCAGGGACCCCGAAAAACACCCTTGGTACCATGCAGCGGGGCCCCCCGAATACCCCCCATGGGAACCCGCAGCTGTGCCCCAAAAAAATACCCCCCATAGGTACCCGCAGCTGTACCCCGAATCCACCCATGGGTCCCCCAAGGAAGCGTGACCCCGAATACACCCAAAAGCCCCCGAAATACACCCATAGGCCCCGCAGCTGTGACCCCAATACACCCATGGGCCCCGGGAATACCCCCAAAATACCCCAAAGGTACCCGCACCATACCCCGAATACACCCATAGGTACCCGCAGCTGTGACCCCGAATACACCCATAGCCCCGAATACACCCATAGGTACCTGCAGCCTGTGCCCCGAATCACCCAAACCCCAATACCCCCCATGGGAACCCGCACTGGGGACCCCAAATACCCCATAGGAAAAAACCCTGGGCCCAGGTGACCCCGAATACACCCATAGCCCTGAATACACCCATAGGTACCCGCAGCTGTGACCCAGAATACACCCAAATTGTACCGCATTTGGTAAAAACCCCCCGAATACCCCCAATAGTCCCTTTCAGCTTGCCCCCCAAAATACCCCCATACCCCGAATACACCCAAAGGTCCCCCCCCAGCTCCCCCCCCCGAAACACCCCCCAAAGGCCCCAAAACTGTGACCCCGAATACACCCATAGCCCCGAATACACCCATAGGTACCCGCAGCTGTGACCCCGAATACACCCATAGCCCCGAATACACCCATAGGTACCCGCAGCTGTGACCCCGAATACACCCATAGGTACCCGCAGCTGTGACCCCGAATACACCCATAGGTACCCGCAGCTGTGACCCCGAATACACCCAAAACCCCAAAATACACCCATGGGCCCCGACTTCCCCAAAACCCCATTGGCCCCCCAATACACCCATAGCCCAAACACCCATAGGCCCCCGCAGCTTTTGCCCCCGAAAACACCCATGGGCCCCCGCCCCCCTTGGCCCAAAAAACTTACCCCCCCCATACCCCCGAAAACCCCCAAAAGGAAACCCCAGCTGTGACCCCCCTCCCCGAATACACCCATAGGAAACCCGCGCTGTGACCCCGAATAAAAACCCATACCCCGAATACACCCATAGGGTTTTTACCCGCAGCTGGGCCCCGAATACCCCCATAGGTCCCCGAATCTTAAACCCCCAATACCCCATTGCCCCGAATACACCCTTTGGTACCGGACGCTGGGACCCCGATTACACCCTTAGCCCCGAATACACCCATAGGTACCCGCAGCTGTGTCCCCGAATACACCCAAAAGCCCCGAATACCCCCCCCCATAGTCCCCCAGCTGTAAACCCCTGAAAACACCCATAGAAACCCCAGCTGTGACCCCGAATACACCCATGGGAAAAACCCGGCCCAGTTTGTGACCCCGAATACCCCCATCCCCGAATACCCCCCAAAAGGGCCCCGGGGAAATACACCCATAGTTACCCTCAGCTTTGCCGCTAAATACACCCATAGGTACCCGCAGCTGTGACCCCGAATACACCCATAGGTACCTAAAGCTGTGACCCCGAATACACCCATAGCCCCCGAATTACCCCAATACCCAACCCCTGTACCCCAATTACCCGCATTACCCCGAATAAAACCCAAAGGGTTTACCCGCAGCGTGGCCCCAAATACACCCATAGCCCCCCCCGAAAAACACCCAAAAGGTCCCCCGGCACTGTGGCCCCGAAAACACCCAATCCCCGAAATCCCACCCAAAGGTACCCGCAGCTGTGACCCGAATACAAAAAAGGGAACCCGCAGCTGGGGCCCCCGAATACACCCATAGCCCCAAAATAAAACACCCATGGGAAACCCGCACCCTGGGGCCCCAAATACCCCAAGGTACCCGCGTTTGGGGAAAACCCTGGAAATACACCCATAGCCCCGGGGGAAATACACCCATAGGTCCCCGCCCCTTGCCCCGAATACACCCAATAGTACCCCAGCTGTGACCCGAAAAACACCCATAGGCCCCGCACTTTTCCCCCTTTAATACCCCCATACCCCCGAATACCCCCATAGGTACCCGCAGCTGTCCCCCCGAATACCCCCAAAAGGTTACCCCACCCTTGTGCCCCCAAATTTCACCCATGGGTCCCCGCAGCTTTCCCCCCGAATACCCCCAATGGGCCCCAAATAACCCCCCAATGGGCCCCCATTGGCCCCGATCCCACCCATAGGTACCCACAGCGTGCCCCCGAATAACCCCAAAAGCCCCAAAAACACCCATAGGTACCCGAAATTGTGACCCCGAAACCCCCCCAAAATAAAAAAACCCGCAGCTGTGACCCCGAATACCCCCATGGGACCCGCACTGGGCCCCGAACACCCATAGGTTACCCCATTGGCCCCGAATACACCCATGGGTCCCCCAAGCTGGGGCCCCAATTTCACCCAAGGTCCCCGGGGGGGGGCCTTGCCCCAAATTTCACCCATGGGTTACCCCACTGTGCCCCCAAATACCCCCCATGGGTTTCCCTTAAAGCTGTGACCTCAAATACACCCATAGCCCCGAATACACCCATAGGTACCCGCAGCTGTGGCCCCGAATACACCCATAGGTACCCGCAGCTGTGACCCCGAATACACCCATAGCCCCGAATACACCCATAGGTACCCGCAGCTGTGACCCCGAATACACCCATAGGTACCCGCAGCTGTGACCCCGAATACACCCATAGGTACCCACAGCTGTGACCCCGAATACACCCATAGCCCCGAATACACCCATAGGTACCCACACTGTACCTGAAACACCCATAGCCCCGGGGAAATACACCCATGGGAAACCCGCACGTGACCCCGAATACCCCCAAAAGGGCCCCGGGGAAAACCCCCAATAGACCCCAGCTGTGACCCGAATACACCCATAGGGTTACCCGCAGCGTGACCCGAATACCCCCATGGGTTCCCCCTGGAAAAAAGGGAAAGCTGTGACCCCAAATACACCCATACCCCCCGAAAAACACCCATGGGTACCCAAGCTGGGGCCAAAAAAATACCCCCAAATAGCCCCCGAAACACCCATAGCCCCGCCCCCCTTCCCCCGAAAACCCTTTTATCCCCCGGCCCCAATACACCCAAAGGGTACCCGCACTGGGGCCCGAATACACCCATAGCCCCGAATACACCCATAGGTACCCGCAGCTGTGACCCCGAATACACCCATAGGTACCCGCAGCTGTGACCCCGAATACACCCATAGCCCCGAATACACCCATAGGTACCCGCAGCTGTGACCCCGAATACACCCATAGGTACCTGCAGCTGTGACCCCGAATACACCCAAAAAACCCCCGAATACCCCCATGGGTTACCCCCCGCTGTAAACCCCGAAACACCCAAAAAAGAAAACCCCAGCTGGGACCCCGAATACACCCATGGGTCCCCCTCAGCTGTGCCCCCAAATACACCCAAAGGGCCCCCGGGGAAATACACCCATAGGTACCCGCAGCTGTGACCCTGAATACACCCATAGGTACCCGCAGCGGGGACCCAAAATTCCACCCATGGGTTCCCCCCAGCTGTGACCCCGAATACAACCATAGGTACCCACAGCTGGCCCCCGAATACCCCCAAAATAGCCCCGAATACCCCAAAGGGGTCCCCCAGCTGGCCCCCAAAACACCCATACCCCCGAATCACCCATATTTACCCGCACGGGGCCCAAACCCTCCCAATACACCCAAAAGGCACCCCCGCAGGGCCCAAAACCCCCTCCCGAATACACCCATAGGTACCCGCAGCTGTGACCCCAAATACACCCATGGGCCCCCTTTAAATACACCCATCCCCCCGGGGAAATACCCCATAGGTACCCACAGCTGTGACCCCGAATACACCCATAGGTACCCTCAGCTGTGACCCCAAATACACCCATAGGTACCCGCAGCTGTGACCCCGAATACACCCATAGGTACCTGCAGCTGTGACCCCGAATACACCCATAGCCCCGAATACACCCAAAAAGGTTACCCGCAATGGGCCCCCCGAATACACCAAACCCCCAAAACACCATAGGGACCCCCATTGGGCCCCGAATACACCCATTGCCCCGAATACACCCATAGGTACCCGCACTTGCCCCCCGAATACACCCAGGTACCCCACTGTGCCCCCAAAATAACCCATAGCCCCGGAAATTACCCCCAAAACCCAAAAATTTACACCCATGGGTTTCCCCCGCAGCTGTGTCCCTGAATACACCCATTGGTACCCGCAGTTGTGACCTCGAATACACCCATAGCCCCGAATACCCCCATAGGAACCCACAGCTTGACCCCAAAACACCCCATAGCCCCGGGGGAATTTACACCCATGGGTCCCCCAAAAGCGTGACCCAAAAACCCCCCTGGGTTTCCCCGCACCCTGTGACCCCGAATACCCCCAATATTTACCCGCAGTTTGGGGACCCGAAATACACCCATGGGCCCCAAAAATTAACCCCCTTAGGAACCCCAGCTGGACCCCGAATACCCCCCTAGGTACCCGCAGCTGTGACCCCTAATACACCCAAAAACCCCGAAAATACACCCATGGGTACCCCAGCTGTGCCCCTAAATACACCCATCCCCGAAAAACCCCCAAAAGGGTTCCCCCCGGCCAGCTGGGCCCCAATACACCCATACCCCCCGGGGGATCCCCACCCCCAAGGGGCCCCCCCGAAACCCCAACCCAAAAAAAGGTACCCGCAGCTGGGGCCCCAAAATACCCCCATACCCCCCGAATACCCCCCATAGGAAACCCGAAAGCTGTGCCCCAAATACCCCCCAAGGGTACCCGCAGTATAAAACCCAACCCGAATACACCCATAGGTACCCGCAGCTGTGACCCCGAATACACCCCAAAAGGTCCCCGCATTTGTACCCGAAAAAACCCCCAAAAGGGTACCCGCGGGCTGTAAACCCCGAATACACCCATAACCCCGAATACACCCATAGGTACCCGCAGCTGTGACCCGAATACACACATAGGTACCCCCCCGGGGAAATACAAAACCCACTTGGAAACCCGGGATTCTTTGCCCCCGAATACACCCATAGCCCCGAATACACCCATAGGTACCCGCAGCTGTGACCCCGAATACACCCATAGGTACCCGCAGCTGTGACCCCGAATACACCCATAGGTACCCGCAGCTGTGACCCCGAATACACCCATAGCCCCGAATACACCCATAGGTACCCGCAGCTGTGACCCCGAATACACCCATAGCCCCGAATACACCCATAGGTACCCGCAGCTGTGACCCCGAATACACCCATAGCCCCGAATTTCCCCCAAACCCCATAGGTACCTGCACCTGTGACCCCTAATACACCCAACCCCGGGAATACACCCCTAGGTACCCGCATCTGTGACCCCGACTACACCCATAGTTGGGCCCACAGCTGGGACCCCAAATACCCCCATGGAACCCGCAGCTTTTGACCCCGAATACACCTATAGCCCCAAATACACCCAAAAGGCCCCGGGGGAAATACACCCTGGGCCCCTCACCCTTAACCCCGAATACACCCCTCCCCCCGAATACACCCAAGGTCCCCGCGCTGTGACCCGAATACCCCCCAAAGGTACCCCAGGCCCAATTAACCCTAAATACACCCATGGGTTTACCCGCAGGGTGCCCCCGAATCCCACCCAAAAGGTACCCCCGTTGCCCCCCGAATACCCCCCATGGCCCCAAATACACCCATAGCCCCGAATACACCCATAGCCCCGAAAACACCCATAGGAAACCCCGCACTGGACCCCGAAATACACCCATAGGTACCCAACTTTTCCCCCAATACCCCCATGGGCCCGAATTACCCCTAAATACCCCATTCCCCCAAATACACCCATAGCCCCGAATAAACCCATAGGAAAACCGCAGTTTGGGGACCCCAAATACACCCAAGGTACCCCCCAGCTGTGACCCCAAATCACCCATGGGTACCCCCAGCTGGACCCCAAATAAAACCCCATAGCCCCAATACCCCAAACCCCTTGGTACCCCGAATACCCCATGGGTCCCCGGAAAATACACCCATGGGTACCCGCACTGTGACCCCAATACACCCATGGGTTTCCCACATTTTGCCCCCAAAATACCCCCCATAGCCCCGAATACACCCATAGGTACCCGCAGCTGTGACCTCGAATACACCCATAGCCCCGAATACACCCATAGGTACCCACAGCTGTGACCTCGAATACACCCATAGCCCTGAATACACCCATAGCCCCGAATACACCCATAGCCCCGAATACACCCATAGGTACCCGCAGCTGTGACCTCGAATACACCCATAGGTACCCACAGCTGTGACGCCCGAATACCCCAATCCCCCACGGAAAATACACCCATGGGAACCCGCCTTTTTGACCCCGAATACCCCCATATTTTCCTGCGCTGTGACCCAAAAACCCCAAACCCCAAAAACCCCATGGGGAACCCCCAGTTGTGACCTCAAATTCCCCAAACCCCATAGGTACCCTCAGCTGTGACCCTGAATACACCCATAGCCCCGAATACACCCATAAGGTCCCCCGCAGGGGGGCCCCGAATACACCATAGCCCCGAAAAAACATGCCCCCGAATACACCCATAGGTACCCACAGCTGTGAAACCCCTTCCCGCCCCCGAATACACCCTACCCCCGAATACCCCCCATGGGCCCCCCCGCAGCTGGGGCCCCGAATAAAACCCAAGGTAACCCGCAGCTGTGCCCCCGAATAAAACCCCATAGGTACCCGCAGTTGGGGCCCGAATACCCCCAAAACCCCCAAAAAAAATTTATACCCCTTTAGCCCCAATAAACCCATAGGTACCCGCAGCCTAGTTAGACCCCGAAGGGAAAAACCCCCATAGGTCCCCCAAAACCCCGGTTAACCCCCCGAATTACAACCCATAGGTACCCGCACTGTGCCCCCGAATAAAACCCATGGGTCCCCGCAGTTGGGGACCCCGAATACACCCAAGCCCCAAATTAAAACCCCCAAAAGGGGTACCCGCAGCTGTGACCCAATACCCCCATAGGTCCCAAAACTTGCCCTCGAATACACCCTTAGCCCGAATACCCCCAATAGGTACCCCACGGGGCCCCAAAATACACCCAAAAGGCCCCGAAACACCCTAATACACCCATGTCCCCCGCCCCCCTTACCCCGAATAAAACCCAAAGGTACCCCGGGTGGGGACCCCGAATACACCCATATCCCCGAATACACCCATAGGTACCCGTAGCTGTTGCCCCGAATACACCCATGGGAAAAACCCCCCAAACCCAGCTTGGACCCGAATACCCCCATATTACCCCAGCTGTGACCCCAATACACCCATACCCCCGAATACACCCATGGGCCCCGGAAAATACACCCATGGGTACCCTTCCCCACCCCCCCCCCCTTTCCCCCCAAACCCCGCCCCAAAGGCCCCAGCTTTGCCCCCGAATACACCCATACCCCCGAAAACACCCATCCCCCCGAATACACCCATAGGTACCCCACCCTTTTACCCCAAAATACACCCATAGGTACCCGCAGTTGTGACCTCGAATACACCCATATTTCCCCCAGCTGTGCCCCCGAAAACCCCCAAATACCCCCGAATACCCCCATGGGTACCCGCAGCGTGACCCAAAACACCCATAGCCCCGTTAAACTGTACCCCCAAAAAAGAAAAAAAAAAAAAAAAAAAAAAAAAAAAAAAGGGCCCAAAAAAAAAAATAAAAAACCCCAAAAAAAAAAAAAAAACAAAAAAAAAAAAAAAAATAAAAAAAAATATAAAAAAAAAAAAAAAAAAAATAAAAGTTAAAAATAATAAAAAACAACCCCCAAACCCCTTCCAAACCCCCCCATCCCCGCCCCCCCCCCAAAAACACCCCCCCAAACCAAAACCCCTTCCCCCCTCCCCCGGCCCCCCCCCCCCAACCCCTTTTCCCCCCCAAAACGACCCCTAAACCCCCTTTGCCCCCCCCTTTCCCCCCCCCCAAATACCCCCCTAGGTCCCTAAAACGGCCCCAACCCCCCCCAAAACCCCCTTCCCCCCCCCCAAACTCCCCCTCCACCCCCCCCATTCCCCCTCAACGGCCCCGAAACCCCCCCCATTTCCCCAAATCCACCCCCCACCTTCCCAAAAACCCCCCATAGGTACCCCCAACAGGCCCCCAAAACACCCAAAGCCCCGCGGGCCAAGACCCCAAACCCCCAAAAGGGATCCCGCAGCTGTGACCCCGAAACCCCCAAATAGCCAGCCCAAACCCCCGGTCCCGCAGCTTGTGATTTCAAAAACACCCATGGGCCCCGGGGAAAATACACCCATGGGGGGAACCCGCGCGGGCCCCCCGGGAATAAAACCCAAAGGAAACCCCAGCTGTGACCCCAAAACACCCATGGGCCCACGAAAAAACCCCCATAGGAAACCCAGCAGTACCCCAAAAAATACACCCCATTGCCCCGAAAAAACCCCCAAAAATTACCCCACTGTAACCCCGAATACACCCATAGGACCCCAGCGTGCCCCCGAATACCCCCAAAGGAAACCCACACTGTGACCCCCCGGAATACACCCATGGAACCCACAGCTTTCCCCTTGAATACACCCTTTAGTACCCCAGCTGGCCCCAAATACCCCATATTACCCGCATCTGTGACCCCGAATACACCCATAGGTACCCACTGGGGCCCCCAAAAAACCCTTTGGTCCCCGCACTTTAAAACCCGAATACACCCATGGGCCCCAGGAAATACACCCAATTCCCCGCAGCTTGGCCCCAAAACACCCATGGGTTTTCCCCGCAGCTGTGCCCCCCGAATACACCCAAAGCCCCGGGGTTAAAAACCCCATAGGAAACCGAAACTGTGACCCCGAAAAAACCCCCAAAAAAGTACCCGCAGCTGTGACCCGAATACACCCATAGGTACCCTCAGCTGTGACCCCAAATAAAACCCAAAAGGTCCCACCAGCTTTGCCCCCCAATACCCCCAAAAGGGGTTCCCGCAGTTTTGGGGCCCACCGTTTTACACCCAAAATTTCCCCCAGCTGAAACCCCGAATACACCCAAAATTTTACCCCCGTAACCCAATTACCCCAAGCCCCAAAATACACCCTTTGGTCCCCGCAGCTGTGACCCAAAATCACCCATGGGAAACCCAAAACCTGTTGCCCCCCGAATACACCCATAGGTACCCCAGCTGGACCCTAATTCCCCCAAACCCCATGGGCCCCTTTTAAATAAACACCCCATGGGTTTACCCCAGCTGGACCCCCCGGAATACCCCCATAGGTACCCGAAACTGTGACCCGAATACCCCCAAAATTTACCGCAGCGGGAAACCCCTAATACACCCAAAAGGTACCCCGGCCCAGCTGTGCCCCTCAAATCCCCCCTACCCCGAATACACCCAAAGGGTACCCCGGGTTTTTGGCCCCGAATAAAAACCCAAGGAAAAACCCAAACCCCAAAAGGGTTTGGGGGAAAAACCCCGGAATACCCCCATAAAAAACCGCGGGCTGTGACCCCAATACCCCCAAAGCCCAATACACCCAAGTACCCGAAACTGTGACCCCGAATACACCCATAGGAACCCGAAGCTGTGCCCCCGAAAAACACCCATGGGCCCCTTTGAAATACACCCATAGGTACCCACAGCTGTGACCTCAAATACACCCATAGCCCCGAATACACCCATAGGTACCCGCAGCTGTGACCAAACAATCCCCAACCATAGGTACCCCACGTAAACCCCCGAATACACCCATACCCCCGAAAACCCCCCAAGGGACCCGCAGCTGGGGCCCCAAATTTACCCCCTAGAACCCCAGCCCCGAATACACCCATAGGTACCCGCAGCTGTGACACCGAATACACCCATAGCCCCGAATACACCCATAGGTACCCGCAGCTGTGACCCCAAATACACCCATAGGTACCCACAGCTGTGACCCCGAATACACCCATAGCCCCGAATACACCCATAGGTACCCCACTTGAGAACCCCAAAATACACCCATAGGTCCCGCAGCTTTTTACCCCAAATACCCCCTTTACCCCGAATACACCCATAGGTCCCCGAAAGGTGTGCCCCCGAATACCCCAAAACCCCAATTAACCCAAACCCCATGGCCCCCAAATACACCCATAGCCCCGAATACACCCATAGGTACCCGCAGCTGTGGCCCCGAATACACCCATAGCCCCGAATACACCCATGGGCCCCCAAATTACCCCCAAAAGGTTTACCCGCACGTGCCCCCCGAATACACCCAAGGTACCCCGGAACTTGACCCTAAAAACACCCAAAAGGACCCGCACTGGGGCCCCTGAATACACCCCCATAAAAAACCCGCACTGTGACCCCGAATACCCCATGGGTTACCCGAAACTGTGACCCCGAATACACCCTGGAACCCTGGGAAATACCCCCAAAGGGTTTACCCCCAGCGTGACCCCAAATCCCCACCCATGGGTACCCCCAGCTTGACCCCGAATACCCCCAATATTACCCCACTGTGACCCCAAATACACCCTTTATACCCGAATACACCCAAAGGAAACCCGGGCGCTGTGACCGAAAACCCCCTTTTAGGTACCCGCAACTGTGACCCCGAATACACCCAAAACCCCCTTTTTGAAATACACCCATGGGACCCCAGTTTTGGGGACCCCAAATACACCCATAGCCCCGGGGGAAATACCCCCAAAAAGGTACCCGCAGCTGTGACCCCGAATACACCCATAGGTACCCGCAGCTGTGACCCCGAATACACCCATAGCCCCGAATACACCCATAGGTACCCGCAGCTGTGACCCCCGAATACACCCATAGCCCCTTGAAACAAACCCCAAATTTAGTTACCCCCAGCTGTGCCCCCCGAATACACCCATAAAAACCCCCACTTTTGACCCAATACACCCATACCCCGAATACCCCCAAAAAGGGTACCCCAGCTTGACCCAAATTTACACCCTAGGTACCCACAGCTTGACCCGAATACCCCCCATAGGTACCCGCAGTTTGTGACCCCGAAAAACCCCCAAATAGGCCCCGGGGGCCCCTAAACACCCAAATTACCCCAGCGTGACCTCAAATACCCCCAAAGGTACCCGCACTGTGCCCCGGGAATACACCATGGGCCCCGGGGGAAATACACCCATAAAAACCCCACCCTGTGACCCCAAATACCCCCAAAAGGGTACCCGCACTGTGCCCTCAAAATAAAAACCCCAATTGGCCCCGAATAACCATAGGTACCCGGCCCAAGCTTTTTGGCCCCAAAAACCACCCCTTTCCCCGAATACACCCATAGCCCCGGAAAACACCCATGGGCCCCACGGAATAATCCCCCATAAGTCCCCCACTGGGGCCCCGAATACCCCTTTCCCGGCCCCCCCGAATACACCCAAAAGGAAACCCGCGCTGGACCTAAAAATACACCCATAGGGACCCGCACTGGACCCGAATACCCCCCAAAGGGTACCCGCAGGGGCCCCCCGAAATACCCCCAAAAGGGTACCCGCAGCTGTGACCCCAAATACACCCATAGGTACCCCATAAAACCACGAGATCCCCAACCCCAATATTTACCCACAAACTGTACCCCGAATACACCCATAGGTACCCCAGCTGTACCCGAAATACACCGGACCGGGAGGGGTAAAAAAGGAAAAACCCCTTACCCCCCAAAATTTCCCCCCAAAAACCCCCAAGGCCCCGGTGGGCCCCGAATACCCCCTTTTTAGGTCCCCCAAACCCCGTACCCCAAAAACCCCGGGCTTATGGGGCCCCAAAAAAAACCCCCAATAAACCCACAGCTCTGGCCCCAAATACCCCCAAGGCCCCAAGCTGTGCCCCCGCAAAACCCCACATTATGTACCCCGCCCCCCTGTAAGCCCCAAAAATTCCCCAACCCCAAAAGGGAAACCCGAAACCCCCTACCCCCAATGGGTACCCCCACTGTGACCCCGAATACACCCATAGGAACCCACA
The DNA here is from genome assembly GCA_025379985.1 of Phyllomedusa bahiana. Lineage (NCBI taxonomy): Eukaryota > Metazoa > Chordata > Amphibia > Anura > Hylidae > Phyllomedusa > Phyllomedusa bahiana. The sequence goes on along the minus strand of JAODAL010021221.1, from coordinate 35,133 downwards.
GCGGGTGACCCCCCCTAAATACACCCAAAGTTTACCCGCAGCTGTGCCTCAAATACACCCAAATACCCGCACCCTGTGGACTGAATACCCCCAAAAGGTTCCCCAAAAACCCCTGGTGATTTTCCCCGAATAAAACCCATAGCCCCCGCACCCTGTGACCTCAAATACACCCATAGGTACCCACAGCTATGACCTCGAATACACCCATAGGTACCCCACTTTTGCCCCCGAATACACCCAAGGTACCCCCAAAAAAACCCCCCCTGTTACCGAATACAGGGCACCTGGAGGTGAGAAAGGAACCTTACCCTCCAAAATTGTGACCGTGAATACAGCGGTGGCCCCGAAACCTTTTTTTTTGCCCTGCGCTTTTGCCCCCCGAATCCCGGCTGAGCCCCCAAAAAACCCCCCCAAAAGAACCCACAGCTCTGGCCCCAAATACACAGGCGGCTGTGACCTTGAATACACACATATGTACCCGCCCCTGTAGCCCCGATTACACCCCAAATGTTTACCCCCCCACCGTGGCCTCAGAAATACCCCCTCTACCTCCTTTCCCTTTGCCTGCAGGGGGGTTTCCCTGTTTATCTGATGCTTCTCTATATGTTTTTTAACTCCCTCTCCCCCTGAAATGTACCCCACAGTTTCCCACCCGATGCCACAGAAAACACCGTTTACCCCGTCCTGTCTGCAAAGGGGGTCCCCTGATCTGATGCTTTTCAAAAGATATTACTGCCCCCCGCAGTAATTTAAAAAACACCCTGTTCCCTCGATCCCCACAAAATACCCCACAAGCACCTGTCCGTCTGCAGGGGTTGTCTGCTGACCCTGAGCTTCTCTATATGATATTACGCCCCTCATCTGTTTTTACCTCAGTTTGTCACCCATGCCAAAAGAATACACACCTCCCCTTTCCGCCGTCTGCAGAGGTGTCCCTGTCTTTTTGGCTTTTTATTGTTTTTAAATCTCCCCCCTTGTATGTACCCCACTTAAACCTCGAGGGCCAAAGAATACACCCGCTACCTGCCTGTCCTGTGTGCAGAGGTGTCACCTGGTCTGCTGCTTCTCTATATGTTATTACTGCTCCCACCTGTATGTACCCGCAGCTATCAACTCGATGCCACAGAATACACCCGCTACCTGCCTGTCCTATGTGCAGAGGTGTCACCTGCTCTGCTGCTTCTTTATATGTTATTACTACTCTCACTTGTATGTACCTACAGCTGTCACCTCGATGCCACAGAATACACCCGCTACTTGCCCATCCTGTCTCTAGAGGTGTCCGCTGATCTGATGCTTTTCTATGTTATTACTGCTTCCACCCGTATGTACGCTCAGCTGTGGTCCCGCTAGCGGCCTGTCCTGTCTGCAGAGGTGTCCGCTGATCTGATGCTTTTCTATATGTTATTACTGCTTCCACCCGTATGTACTCTCAGCTGTGGTCCCGCTAGCGGCTTGTCCTGTCTGCAGAGGTGTCCGCTGATCTGATGCTTTTTTATACTCCGTATTCCAAATTTTTATGCAAATGAAGACCTGCTCCAAGTAGTAAAACATAGTGGAAACCCAACATATTTGGTATCAGCGGAACCGCAGCGACCTGCAGATTACAGATAACACATGATTTATAGCGACAAGTGAGCGCCGTGAAAACAAAACCCTGCAAACAAGGTGCAAGGAGGGTTTTTTACATTTTGCGGCAATTCGATTTTTCTATTTCAGCTTCGCATTACATTTTTCAGCCATTAAAAAAAATCTTGTCCCACAAAAACAAGTCCTCATATGTAGATGGAAAAATGAGACAGTTCTGGCTCTTGGAAGGCGGGGAGGAAATAACGAAGAGTCACATTATTAAGACCGGCTGTCAGGAAGGAGTCCGGGCAGGAACTGGTTCAGCAGTCGTCTCGTGACAGAACGTGCCTAGATGCTAAGTCTTCCGTTGCCCGGGGGTGTTGGATGTAGCATTCATCAAGTCACATCTGGCTCACTGAGCCCTGCAATGTGAATGGGATTAATGTCAAACCAAAAATTCATCTGCAGTCAACTCAGACAGGGGGCACTGCAGAATCCTAGCTTATTTCCCATGAGTCTTTTAGAAAATATTTAAATTTCAGTATGGAGTCTAATGGTGTATAAGTCTCTACACACCTACATGGAGCCTCTCCCTTATGAGTAACGTTACCCCTTATAACTAGCTCTCGAGCCTCTCATCGAGCTAACCAGTATTCTGCTCTGCACTGATGAGTGGCAAACACCCAAAACAGCTGTCTGCAGATGAGTATCTGGTTGGCTTTAATCACATTCACATTGCAAAGCTCAGGGCAAACATTAGGGGCAAACAGCCTTCTGCAGATGAGTATTTGGTTGTCTCTAATCTCATTCAGATTGCAAAACACATGGAAACTATTTTGGGATAACACCCCAAAACAGCTGTCTGCAGATGAATATTTGGTTGACTCTCATCTCATTCACATTGCAAGGCTCATGGGAAATAAGAGGGGACAACAAACTGAAACAGCTGTCTGCAGATGAGTTTTTGGTTGTCTCTTATCCCATTCAGATTGCAAAACACTATTGGAAACTATTAGGGGACAACACCCCGAAACAGCTGTTTGCATATGAATATATGGTTGACTCATCACATTGACATTGCAAAGCTCAGGGGAAACATTAGGGGACAACACACTGAAACGGCTGTCTGCAGATGAGTTTTTGGTTGTCTCTAATCCCATTCACATTGCAAAGCTCAGGGGAAACATGGGACAACACCCCGAAACAGCTGTCTGCAGATATGTGGTTGGCTCTCATCCCATTCACATTGCAAGGCTCATGGGAAATAGAGGGACAACACCCGAAACACTGTCAAATGAGTTTTTGGTTGGCTGTAATCCCATTCACATTGCAAAGCTCAGGGAAAACATGAGGGAACAACACCCCGAAACAGCTGTCTGCAGATGAATACATAGTTGGTTCTATTCACATTGCATGGCTCAGTGAGTCGGAAGTGACTTCAGGAAAACGACATCCTGTAGCGCGCACGCTGTAGATGAACATTCGATTTGGCTTTATTTCAAGTCATATTCCAAGGCTCAGTGACATGGACGTGACTGAAGGAACACTACATCCAATAGGCGGCGCCGCAGAGCCCTTTTTAGAATTCCTATGACTACGGCTCTGTAATTTAGGCCGCTGATCTCCTCTGTGGTCGGAGGGGACACCTTGTTTGGGGTTGAGCCTAACCTTGTCCGTTTCCTCCGTTGCTTTCCAGGGTCGGAGCAGGATGGCTTCTTCTGCTGTTGACGGCCCGATAGGAATCCCCTTCCCGGACCACGGTAGTGACGTCCTGTGCGCGCGGAACGGGCAGCGCCAGCGCGGGGAGCGGTGTGACGAGCTTCTGCTCTGCCAAGGTCAGGACTTCCCCGCGCACCGCTCCGTGCTCGCCGCCTGCAGCCTCTACTTCCGCCAGCTCTTTACCTCAGGTCCAGCAGCCGAACGGCTGACCGTGTACCAGCTGGACTTTGTCACCGCCGAGTCCCTCTCTGCTCTCCTGGACTTTGCTTACACCGCCACCCTGACATTGAGCGCAGGGAATGTGGGCGAGATTCTGGACGCCTCCCGTCTGCTGGACATCGGCTCGGTCCGCAATGTGTGCGCCGACCTCCGGGGGAAAAAGGGCCCTTTTTTTAGGACAAAAAGGGAACCGGAACATTTTTTTAAACCCCCAGAATTTGGGGCCCGGCCAGGAATATCTGGAGTACTTCCAGAGCAAGGGGCAGGAGGGAAGCCCCTGGAACAGCAGCTGCCCATTGGGGCAGGACATGGAGCCATCATCAGAAGAGGGCTATCACCAGTCGCTTCAGGAGAACGGGGCCGAGGGGCTGGAGGAATGGCCCGGGAAGGACGAGGACCAAAAGTACGCTCCCTCCCCAGAAGGGAAAAAAAGGGCGAGGGAGGGGAGGAACGAACCGGGAAGGGGGCCCCCGGGAAACCGCAGGAGGCAGAAGGCTCCCCGCTGCTCAGAGGGCTGGCCGGGGGGTCCTGTTTAGAGGACATGGACAGCCTGACCGCCAGTGCCCTGTTTGCACCCACTGAGAGAACATTTTCAGAGGGGGGGCCCTGAGGAGAGACAAAAGGGGGAATAATGGACAAATTTACTTGAAATACTTCCGTAGTGGTCCTCACGAGGAGGAGGAGGAGGAAGGACGACGGAGAAGAAGGGACGGGGGGTTATCCAGGCTGGAGCCAAAAAAAGGGGGGAGAAGAAAAATTGGGGGCCAAAAAACCCTTTCAAAAAATTCCCCATCCTGCGAAAAAGGTCATTCAGGGAGCGGGAAAGCTGCCCCGGCACATCCGCATTTCACACGGGGGGGAAAAAGCCGTCGATTTCCCATAAATCTGCAAGGTCCGCTTCACCAGGTAATGGCCGCGATAACTATCTCCTTACAGTCCTGGTTACAAGTGCCTACAGGTTTCTCCACCCCGTCCCACCGGGCCCGTGGAGTCTTCTTTGTGGACCCCCCAAAGGTGCCCAATCTGTGTACACACCCATGGGGGGGCACCAGTGGGGGACTTTCGGCCCTTCCATGAATGGAGCCCCCCACAGGGGCCCAGGGGCCTGGGTCAGGTTTTACACGGACGGGTAACACCTATATATAGATAACACAGGATCCCCCAGTCACTATAAACTGACCCCTCCTGTTTTTGTAGAGATCCCCTTTCCCCGGGCCCAGTTCCCCTCCTCACAGGCAGTTTAAAAACATGACAGGTAAAAACCTTATATATAGATTAAACAGGACCCAAAAAAATTCACTATGGGAACTGACCCCTCCTGTTCTGTAGAGATCCCTTCCCTCAGTATCCTCATCACGGGCGGATTACACTGACAGGTAACACCTTTATATAAAACAAACACGGGAGCCACAATTTAACTATAAAAATTTGACCCCTCCGGGGCTTGTAGAGATCATTTCCCCCTCATCTCCAATCACAGGCGGGATTACACTGATAGGAACACCTTTTATATTTTAAACAAGGATCCCCCAAATTCACTATAGGACGGGACCCCTCCTGTTTGTGGGGAATCCCCCTTCCCCCCCCCATTCTCCTCAGCACGGGGCGGGATTCCCACTGACAGTTAAAAAATATTTTTTGATAACACAGGTCCCCAAATTTATTATGGGACTGACCCCTCCTGCTCGAGAGATAAATTCCCCCTCCCTTCCTAAATCACAAAATTCCCAACGGGAAGGGTTAAAAACCCCCTTAATATTTTGTTAACCCCCGGGGTCCCCCCCTTTCATTTATAACTGACCCCTCCTGTTCTGTAGGGTTTTCTATTTCCCACAGTCCCCTCATAAACAGGCAGAAATTTACACTGACGGGTTTAACCCCATATATTCATAACACGGGAACCACCAATCATATAGACTGACACCTCCTTTTCTGTAGGAGTCATTTCCCCGCAGTCCCCTCATCCCCGGCGGGATTACACTGAGGGGGTAACACCTATATATAGTAACACAGGACCCCCATTCACTAAAACCCGAAAACCTCCCGTAGAGATATTTCCCCTGCAGTCTCCTCATCACAGGCAGATTACACTTGGAACAGGTAACACCTAAAATGAAAACACAGGAACCCCATTCACTATGGGACTAACACCCCCGTTTGTAAGTTTCCACTTCCCTGCAGTCTCTCAGCACAGGCAAAAATTACACTGGGGTAAACAACAAATATAAAAGGAAAAACACAGGAATCCACCATTCACTTTTTAGACTGAAAACCCTCCTTTTTTTTTCGGGTAAGATCACCCCCCGCAGTCTCCCATCACGGGAACGGGGTTTTACACGAAAAGGTAACCCCTTTATATGAAAACAAGGATCCCCAATTTCAAAAAGACTGACCCCAACCCTGTTTCTTTAGGGGATCATTTCCCTGCGGGTTCCTCATAAAGGGGGCGGATTACACTGACAGGGAAACCCACCTATTATGTTTAAAAAGGATCCCCCCATTCACTAAAAGACTGACCCCCCCTGTTTCTGTAAGCCCAAACTTCCCTGCAGTCCCCTCCCTCCAGGCAGGATTACACTGACAGGTAACCGATTCTATAGAAACCAAGGATCCCCCATTTCACTAAAAGGACTGACCCCCCGTTCTGTGGGAATCATTTTCCCCGCAGTCCCCTCACCCAAAAAGGATTCCCACTGACAGGTAACACCTATAATAGATAACACGGGATCCCCTTTTCACTATGGGATTTGACCCCTTCCTGTTCTGTAAGTTCACTTCCCTGAATCTCCTAAATCACAAGGATTCCCATTTAAAAGGAAACACTATTTTTAAAAACCAACAGGTTTCCACCTTTTAAATATAAACTGACCCCTCCTTTTCCTGTAGAGATAACTCCCCCGCAGTCCATCAGAAACAGGCGGGAATTAAAGACAGGTAACACTAATATAAGAAACCCCAACGGGATCCTCCATTAAACTATGGGACGGACCCCTCCTGTTTGTAGAGATTCCCCCCCCCCCAAAGTTTCCCTCACCAGGCGGGATTACACTAAAAAGGTAACCCTATATAAAACTTACACAGGATCCCCTTTTTCACTTTTAGACTGACCCCCCCTTTTTCTTTTAAAAGGATCATTCCCTGCGCCCTCATCACAGGCGGGATTACAGGGAACGGGAAACCAATTATATAGAAAACACGGATCCCCCATTACATAACTGACCCCTCCTGTTCTGTTTTAGAACCCCTTTCCCCCTGAGTCTCCCCCAAAACACAGGCAGGTTTAAACACTGACGGGAACAACCCATTTTACATAACACAGGATCTCCCATTCACTAAGACGGGACCCCTCCTGTTCTGTAGAGATCATCCCCCGCGTCTCCCCCAGCACGGGCGTATTACACTGACGGGTAACCCCCTTTATATATACATAACACTGGATCTACCTTTCCCCTACAGAAAGACCCCCCCTTTTCTGAAAGGGGATCACTCCCCGCAGTCTCCTCATCACGGGATTACACTAAACACGGGTAACACCTATATTTTTAGAAAACACGGGATCCTCCTTTCACTATAGACTGCCCCCTTTCCTTTTCTGTAGAGATCACCCCCCCGCGTTTTCCCCCACCCACAGGAAAGGATTAACTAAACAGGTAAAACCAAATATATAGTTTAACAAAAGGGATGCCCCAAATTCACTTAAAATAAACCCCCCTGTTTGAAGAGATCATTTCCCCGGCATTTCTCCTATCACGGGGAAAGGATTAATTGACCGGTAAACCCCCTTTAATAGAAAAACAAAAGGTTTCCAAACCAGTCATTTTAAAAGGGACCCCCCGGGTTCTTAGGGGGTTTCCCCTTCCCCTCCCAGTCCCCTCATACGGGCGGGATTACACTGACGGGTAACCCCTTATATAAAAACACAGGATCCTCTATTCCTAAAAGACTGACCCCCCCTTTTCTGTAAGATCACCCCCCGCTTTTCTTTCCTCCCCCATCACGGCGGGTTTTTCCTTTTTAAAGGTAACCCCCTATTTTAAAATTTAAACATAGGATCCCACCATTCACAAAGGGCGGGGCCCCCCCCCTTTTTCTGTAAGATCATTTCCCCATGCCAGTCTCCTCATCACAGGCAGGTTTAAACACTGACAGGTAACCCCCCTAATAAAAATAACCCGTAGGCACCTTTCACTTTTTAAGACGTACCCCCCCTGTTTGTAGAGTTTCATTTCCCCCTGAAAGGTCCCCCTCATCACAGGCAGGTTTAAACACTGCCCGGGAAAACCCCCTTATAAGATAACACAGGATCCACCAGTCACTAAACTGACCCCTTTCCCTTTTCTGTAGAGTTTCATTCCCCTGCAGTCTCCCCAATCAAAAGGAAAGGATTACACTGACCGGTAAAAATTTTATATATAGATTAACAAAGGATCCTCTTTTTTCCACATAGACTAAACCCCCCCTTTTCTGTAGAGACCCTTTTTCCCTGCGGGCCCCTCCTCATCACAGGAAAGGTTTTACACTGACAGGTAAAAAACCTAATATATTGAAACGGGGATCCTCTATTCACTATAGCCGCCCCTCCTGTTCTTAGAGATCACTTCCCTCAGTCTCCTCATCACAGGCGGAAATTACACTAAAAGGGTACCACCTATAAAATAGATAACACAGGATCCTCTATTCACTATAGACTGACCCCTCCTGTTTGTAGAAAATCACTTCCCTGCAGCCCTCCCCCCCCCCACATCAAAAGGGAAAGGTTAAACGACAGGTAAACCCCCTTTTTATATAAAATAACACGGGAAGCACCATTACTTATAGACTAAACCCCCTCCGTTCTGTAGAGATCATTCCCTTATCCCCCCCTACACAGGCAGGTTTTACAATTTGCCCTTGAAAAATTTAAATATAATAACAAAGGGATCCCCCCAGTCACTATAAACTAAACCCCTCCTTTTTTTGTAGGGGATCCCCCCCCCCCTGCAGTCTCCTCATCACGGGGCAGGATTACACTGCAGGTAACACCTATATATAGAAAACCCCGGATTTTTTTCCTTTCCCACTATAGACTGACCCCCCCCCTTTTTCGGGTAAAAGTTTCCACTCCCCCGCATTTCCTCATCAAGGGGGGGTTTAACTGACCTTTAAAAATTTATTTTATAGATAACACAGGACCCCTCTATTCACTATAGAACTGCCCCCCCTCCTGTTTGTAAAAGATCTCTTTCCCTGCATTTTCCCCCTCATACAGGCAGGATTTACCTGACAGGTAACCCCTAAAAATAGATAACACGGAAATGACCATTCACTTTTGGGACTGCCCCCCTTTTTTTCTGTTAGATACTTCCCTCCCAGTCTCCTCATCACGGGCAGGTTTTAACACTAAACGGGAAAACGCCTATATATAGATAACACAGGATCCTCCATTAAACTATAGACGACCCCTCCGGGTTTCGTAGAGTTTCCATTCTTCGGGCCTCCCTGGTCACAAAATTTTGCCCTCCATAGACGTCAGTCGAAAGTCGCACTCCTGGTTTTCCCCTCCCCTGCGCTTTTGACCTCTACATAGGTCAGGGGCATCCCCACAACACTGCTTGGGGAATTCGGGCTCCCCAACAGTTGGGGTTTTTTTCACAACGGTTTTATTTGGACGCTGTTTTTGGAGCATTTCCGCCCCCGCGCACAGAAACACCTGAAACCTCTTCTGTAGAAGCGCGGCTCAGGCGAGGTTCATAAACCAAAACCCAAAAACGGGCCGTGTGACCGTCCCCCGAAGTTTCCCGCCCCTTTGGGGCAACTTTTGGGCCCTTTGTTCACACGGCTTTTTTGCCGACGGATTGGCGCCGTACTCCGCGCCGGATTTGGCTGCTTTACGGCGCCAATCCGTCCCTGTCATTACGGAATCCACTGGCCTCATAGAGGATTCCGTCGCTCCCCCCCGCTCGGAAAACCCCGCCTCGGGGGGAAAAAGGGGAAACATGACATTATTTAAGGGCGCGGACGGGAGGGGTAAACAAAGCATTGTCGGGGGCCCGGGATCGGCCCCCCCGCCGCGCTCCGCCCCCCGCCCCCGCCCCTTTTCCCCACGGGGGAATTTGTGCGCTCAATACGGCGCAAAAATTCCTTGGGAAAAGCCGTGTGAAACGGCCTTATGGTAAAGGGGGATCGTTCCCTTTTTTTAAAATTGCCCCTTTTGTTTTCCCCAAAGGCGGGGGGAGGCCCCAAACCAATCAACCCCATACCCAACCCAAATTCAGACCCCATAGCAACCCAAAAATCAACCCCCTTTAGAAACCAATCAAAACCCATAGCCCCAATCAACCCTTTTAGTAAAAAATTTTAGACCCCACACCCCCTATCAGACCCCCCATATGACCAATCAGAGCTTTTTAGCCACCTAACCAAGGGGACCCATAGTGCCCCAAATCAGACCCCTTAGGGGGGGCCAACTAGCCCAAGGGGGGCCACCCAATTCATTGCCCATACCCCAAAATCAGGCCCATAGTGCCCAATCAGGGGCCCATAGCCCCCAATCAGGGGGCCCATAGCCACCAATCAAGCCATAGCCACCTATCAAAACCCCATATGACCAATCAGACCCATAGTGACCAATCAGAACCATACCCACCAATCAGAGCCCATAGAAAACCATCGGGCCCCAAAAACAGCCACCAATCAAGCCCAAAAGCCCCCAAATCAGGCCCATAGCAACCAATCAAAAACCCAAAACCACAATCAGACCCCAAAGAAACCCAAAATCAGAGCCCAAAACCCAAACCTATCAGAGCCCACACCCCCCAAAGGTTTTTGGGCCCATAGCGACCCAATCAGAGCCCATAGGGCCCAATAAAGACCCCAAAAAGACCAATCAAGCCCATACCGCCAATCAAAAACCCATAGCCCCCAATCAGACCCCAATAGCCCCAATTTCCAGACCCCAAACCCACCAATCAAACCCCAATAGCCCCCAAACAACCCTTTGAAAACCCCAACCCAACCCCATAGCCGCCAATCAGAACCCATGGGCCCCCCAATCGGGAGCCCTTTAGCCTCCCAATTTTCAGAGCCCATAGCCCCCAAAATTCAGAGCCCATGGGCAAAAACCCAATCAGACCCCATAGTGACCAATCAGACCCCATAGCCACCAATCAAGCTCATAGCCCCCCAAATCCCCAGCCCATGGGCCCCAACAGACCCCAAAACCCACCAAATCGGGAGCCCATACCCAAACCAAATTTCCGACCCCCTAGCCCCCCAATCAACCCCATAGCCCCCAATCAGAGCCCAAAAGCCCCCAATCAGAACCCATGGGCCACCAATCGAGCCCATAGAAACCAATCAGAACCCATAGCCCCCAAAATCAAGACCCCTTTAGCCACCAATCAGACCCCAATAGCCCCCAAAAATTCAGACCCCCCATAGCCACCAATCGGGGCCCCTTAGAAACCCAAATTTCAAAAACCCTTTAGCCCCCAAATCAGAGCCCACAGCAACCAATCAGGCCCTACCCCACCAATCGGGACTCATACCCCGCCAACCCACACCCCATAGCCCACCAATTTTTCCAGAGCCCCCTTTTAAGGCCACCAATCAAGCCCTTTAGCCCCCAATCAGGCCCCATAGCCCCAATCACAGCCCTTTTAGCCCCCAATCAGGGGACCTTAGCCACCAATCAGAGCCCTTTACCACAATAAATTCCCATAAAAACCCAATCAGACCCCCAAAACAAACCAATCAGAGCCTTTCGCCCAAAATCAGAGCCCTTAGCCCCCAATCAGACCCCCATACCCCACCAATCAGAGCCCATGGGCCCCAATAAGGGGCCCATAGCCGCCAATCAGACCCCCATAGCCCCAAATTTCAACCCCATAGCCATCCAATCAGACCCCATACCATAAAATTCAGAAAACCCCTTTGCAACCTTTCAGGGGCCCCCTTTAAAACCCAATTTCCAAAAACCCATATTAAACCAACATAAGCCCATAGCCACCAATCAGCCCCCCTAGGGGCCCAAAATCAGACCCATAGCCACCAATCAGAGCCCATAGCGACCAAACCCCAGACCCCAAATAGCAACCAATTCAGAGCCCCCCAGCGATCAATCAACCCCACAGCATCAACAAGCCCATAGCCATCAACCCAGAGCCCTAGCCCCCAAATCAACCCCCATAGCCACCAATCAGAGCTCATAGCCCCCCAATCAGACCCCAAAAACCCCCCAATCAGGGGACCATAGCGCCCAATTAGACCCCCATAGGGCCCAAACAAAAGCCCATACGACCAATCAGAGCCCATAGCCACCAAATCAGGGGCCCATAGCCCCCCAAATCAGAGCCCTAGCCCCCAATCAGACCCCTACCCAAACAACCCAGAGCCCATAGCCCCCCAATCAAGCCCATAGCAAACCAATCAAAGCCCATAGCGACCAATCAGATTCTCATACCGCCAATCAGAGCCCTAGCCCCCAAATCAAGCTCATAGCCACCAATCGGGACCCCCAAAAGCCCCCAAAATTGGAGCTCATTGCCCCCAAATATGGGCCCATAGCCACCCAACAACCCCAAAAAGCCCCCAAATCATACCCCATACCCAACCAATCGGAGCCCAAAGCCCCAAGCAGGGGCCCAAATGGGAAAATCAGAGCCCATAGCGCCCCCAACCCGAGCCCATAGGACCAAATCAGAACCCATAGGGGACCAACCCAGAGGATAGAAAACCAATCATTTGGCCATAGCCCCCCCAATCAGGGGCCATAGAAACCCAAAACAGAGCTTAAAAAATAAAAAAAACCAAAAAAAAAATAGGGCCCAGGGGGACCAAATCAGGGGCCCATACGACCAATCGGGTTTCCATAGCGACCATCAGAGTCCAAACAGCCAATCAAGCCCCAAAAGCCCCCAAACCCGGGAAGCCCATAGCCACCAACCCAACCCAAATGGGAAACCCAGATCCACAGCACCAATCAGACCCCAATATTGTCCAATCGGGGGGGCCCATGGGCCCACCAATCAGACCCCATAGTCACCAATCCAGGGCCCCATTGCCACCAATCAGAGCCCATACGCCCAAATCGGGAACCCCCATAGGGCCCAATCAGACCCCCTAGCCGCCAATCAGAGCCCATAGAAAACCAAATCAAAGCCCATAACCATAAAGATTCTCATACCCACCAATTAAAGGGGGCCATAATTTCCCCAAGGGGCCCAAATAGTGCCCAAACCCCCCCAAACCCCCCCCCCCCCTTTTTACCCCCCCCCCCCCCGGTATACCCCCCCCCCCCCCCCCCCCCCCCCCCCCCCCCCCCCCAACCCCCCCCCCCCTTTTTTGAGGCCCATAGTGTCCCAATAAAAGAGTCCTTACCCCCCCTTTTCAGAGCCCATAGCTGCCATAAAGGCCCATAGCCCCCCAATCAGGCCCAAAAGTGTCCAATTCAGTTTCCCTTACCCCACCAATCAGTGCCCATAGCCCCCCAAATTTCAGACCCCAAAACCCCAATCAGATCTCATAGCCCCCAAATTTTCAGACCCCATGGGCCACTAATCAAACCCCTTTACGCCCCAATCAGAACCCTTTAGCACCAACCCCAACCCCATAGCCACCAATAAAGGCCCATACCCGACCAAGGGGGCCCCAATAGCGCCCAAAATCAGAGGCCTTAGCGCCCAATCAGGGGCCATACCCGCCAATAAAGGGGGGCCATAGAAACCCAAAATCAGAGTTTTCATAAAACCCAAAATCACGGGCCCACCGTGCCCAATCAGCCCCCATTGCGCCCAAATTTCGAGCCCTTTTGGGGCCCAAAAGGGCAGAGTTTAAACCCCCAAATCGAGGCCATAGGGGGTCCAGACCCCAATGTAAACCCCCAATCAAGTCATAAGCGACCAAAAACCCTTTAGAACCAATCAGAGCCCATAGCGACCAGATTTCCAACAGCGACCAATCAGGGGCCCCACAAGGGACCAATCAGACCCCCATGGGGCCTCCAATCAGAGCCCTTTAGCCCCCAACCCGACCCCACGCGACCAATCAGAGCCCAAAAACGACCAATCAGAGCCCACGCGGCCCAATTTCAGACCCATACCCACCAATCAGGCCCAACAGCGCCCAATCAGAGTCCACAGCAAACCAATCAGAGTCCAAAACGACCCAATCAGAGTCCACAGGGGCCCAATCAAGTCCACAGCGACCAATCAGAGCCCAAACAGCGCCCAAACCCAAGCCCACAGTGTCCAATCAAGCCCATAGTGTCCAATCAGACCCATAGGTCCAATCAGAGCCCATAGTGCCCAAATCTTTACCCCATAGTGCCCAATAAAAAAGCCCGTTTTTTTCCCCAATCAGGGGCCCATAGTCACCAATCAGGGGCCCATACCCACCAATTTGGGAGCCATGCCAAAAATTTCAGGCTCAAAAGGACCATTTAAAAGCCCATAGACCCCAATCAACCCCATACGCCCAAGCCCATAGGGGAAAAATCAGATTCCCCATAGCCACCAATCAGGGGCCCATAGTACCCAATCAGGGGCCTTTGTGCCCAAATTCAGAGCCCATAGTTTTCCCTTTTCAGAGCCCATACCCACCAATCAGGGCCCATATTGCCCAATCAAGCCCATAGCCCCCAATCAAAACCCCTTTAGTGCCCCAAATCAGAGCCCATAGCCCCCAAATCGGGACCCCATATTCCCAAATCAGACCCCTTTAGCCCCCAAATCAGTGCCCTAGCCACAAAATCAGATCTAAAAACCCCACCAACCCCATCTCTTTACCCAAACCAAATCAAATCTCAAAAAGCCACCAATCAAAGCCCCAAAAACCCAACCAATCAGGGGGCCCAAAGCCCCCAATAAAGACCCCAAAATTAGCCCCCAAAATTTCAGAGCCCATGGGCCACCAATCGGGGCCCCTTACCCGCCAAACAGAGCCAACCCACCAATCAAAACCCCATACCACCAAACAGAGCCCCCCTCAAAAGCCTTCCCCAATCAAAGGGCCCTTTACCCCCCCCCACCCAAACCCCCCCCCAAGTTAACCAATCAGAGCCCAAAGCCCCCAAATCAAACCCCATACCCCCAAATCAGAGCCCATAGCCCCCAAAAAAGCTCAAAAGCCCCCAATTCAAAACCCCAAAGCCCCCAAAGGGCAGAGCCCATAGCCCCAATCAGAGCCCATAGCGGCCCAATCAGGCCCATACCCCCCCCAATCAACCCCCCCATAGCCCCCAAAATCAGACCCCATGGGCCCCCCAAACCCAGAGCTAAAAAAACCTGCCAATCGCCCCCTTTTGCACCAATCAAAACCCCATTGGGGCCCCAAATTTTCATAAAGCCCATAGAAACCAATGGGACCCCTGGGCCACCAACCCAGAGCTCGTAGCCACCAATCAGAAGCCATACCCCACCAAACCCAAGAGCCCATAGAACCAATCAGAGCCCATAGAAAACCAAATTTCAGAGCCCATAGCCCCCCCAATCAACCCCATAGAAAACCAACCAGAGCCCATACAAACCAATCAGAGCCCTTTAGAAACCCAAATTCCCAAGGCCCATACGACCAACCCAATTTTTTCTTTAAAAACCCAATTTCAAAAAAATCTCTAACAGGGAACGTCTGTCCCATAAGTGTCCCCCTTTTTATAACGCCCCCCAACCCGGTCTCTGGGGTTTGTGCTTTGGGCCCGGGCCCAAAACCCGCCAGTGTACCACACGTAAATTGTTTTAAACCCTTTTAAAATTTAGGGGATGAGGGTTTTCCCCCGTTTGGTTTGGGTTGGGAAATTAAACCCAAAATTTTCCCAAAAGGACTAGGGCCCCGGGAAAACGTTGCAATGCACTGGTCCCCCCTTTCACGGGCAGAGGGGTTTGTACTGCCCAAATCCTGCCCTAGAGGGGGGGGGAAATCCCCCAAATCCTCCCTTTGGGGGGCTGAAATTTGCCCAAAAAAATCCCCCTTGAGGGGGCTGTTTGCCCAAACCCTGCCCCTAGGAGGGGGCTGTAATGCCCCCAATTTCCTCCCCTTAAGGGGGGGTTTTAGCCCCCCCAAATCCTGCCCTAGGGGGGCTGTAACCCAAACCCCTCCCCTTTAGAGGGGGCTTTTAATTTGCACAAATTTGCCCTAAAAAGGGGGTTTACTGCCCAATCATCCCGTCAGGTGTTATAATTTTCCCCAAATCCTGCCCTTTTAGGGGGCGGGAAAACGCAAAAAATTTTTATTGCCCTAGGGGGGGGTTGTTCTATCTAAATACAGTCCTAATTGTGGTTGCACTGCCCAAAGTATGCCCTAGATGGGGTTTTAATGTCCAAATCCTGCCCTAGAGGGGGTTGTAGCGCCCTTATTCTGTCCTTGAGGGGGATGTAATGTCCAAATCCTGTCCTAGAGAGTTTAGTAATTTCTAAATACTATCCTAGAGTGGGTTGTACTGTCCTAGCCGAGTTATATTGCCCAAATCCTGCCGTAGAGAGGGTTGTCCTGCCTTCAAGGAAGTTGTACTGCCCAAATCTTGCCCTATAGCAAGTTATAATGCCCAATAATGTTGTTATTGCCTAAATACAGTCCTAGAGGGGGTTGTAGTTCTCAAATCCTGCTCTAGGGGGTTGAACTGCCCAAATCCTTCCCTAGAAGGGCTTGTATTGCCCAAATCCTGCTCTAGGGGGATGTACTGCTCAAATCCTGCCCTAGAAGGGCTTGTATCGCCCAAATCCTGCTCTGGGGGGATGTACTGCCCAAATCCTTCCCTAGAAGGGCTTGTATTGCCCAAATCCTGCTCTAGGGGGATGTACTGCCCAAATCCTGCCCTAGAAGGGCTTGTATCGCCCAAATCCTGCTCTGGGGGGTTGTACTGCTCAAGACCTACCGTAGAGAGGGTTTCAATGCAGAAATCCAGCTCTAGAGGGGATGGTAATGTCCAAATCGTTCTCTAGAGGGGTTGAACTGCCTGCTCTGTTTTTGGTTATATAGCATGAGAGGATTTGAAAGTCTCCATAAGCTAAGTCACCTGTAGGAAGAATTTGCACCCAATTTCAAACAAACCATTTCTGAGCTGCGCTGCTTTTTGTAAGCATGCATATAGGCCACACAGGGTGAGCATGTATACCGGCCATGGATGGAGAGTGTGCATATAGGCCATGGAGCGTGAGCGTGCATACAGGTCACAGAGGGTGAGCGTGCATACAGGCCACGGATGGTTAGTGTGTATACACGCCATGGAGCGTGAGCGTGCATACAGGTCATATAGGCCATGGGCATTACTTATTGTTGTTCCTGCTGATTCCAGGTCTTTCTGTAGCTCTCCACAGGGGTCCTTGGCTTTTGGATAACTTCTCATAATTCTTTTCACTCCTCTGACATATTGCGGAGAGCACATGGTCGTGACCAGTTTATGGTGAAATTATGTACTTTCCACCTCTGGATTATGGCCCCAACAGTGTTCACTGGAACCTTCAGTAGTTTAGAAATTCTTCTATAGCCAATGCCATCAGTATGTTTTACAACAATAAGGTTGTGAAGGTTATGAGACAGCTGACTGGTTTTAGCCATCATGAGATGTCTCTTGAGTGGCAC
Source organism: Phyllomedusa bahiana (assembly GCA_025379985.1). NCBI lineage: Eukaryota > Metazoa > Chordata > Amphibia > Anura > Hylidae > Phyllomedusa > Phyllomedusa bahiana. Next base: position 18,072 of record JAODAL010021221.1, on the reverse strand, counting down.
CTTGGTAATGAGACACGTGTTTATAGGTTATCAGTTGAGCCAGCTGATATTATTTGTCACTAGGTGGCAGGATTGCTGTCTATTGATACATTTCAGCTGTGGCTTCTTGCATCTCTTCATGTGATCAATACTTTTTCCCTTTTCTCATTTCTCAGTATTAAACATCATTTCTGGACCTCTATGGTTTGATTTCTTGCCTGTGTGGATCGGGCAGGTTGTTACCGACATCTGGGGAAAATTTCATGTCAATACCAGATTTATTTAGAATATTGGTGACGTGTTCAATACTTATTTTACGTGCTGTTCATAGGGCACCAGCTGAGGTTCCTTGTTGGGGTCAGGAGGTCTGTCTGGCCAGGATACCCCTCTTCTGGGTGACCTTATGTTTCTATCTTCGGTAATTCCTGTGACTCTGGATGGTTTTGTTTTCTCCAGGCTCTTGTGACTATTTTCCACCTTTCTGACCAGGAATCTCCTTGTGTTTCCCACAGACAGGACAAGCTGAAGGTGCACATGCGGAAGCACACCGGGGAGAAGCCTTACCTCTGCCAGCAGTGCGGTGCCGCATTCGCTCATAACTACGACCTGAAGAATCACACCCGCGTCCACACCGGGCTGCGCCCGTACCAATGCCAGGCCTGCCACAAAACCTTTGTGCGTTCCGACCACCTTCACAGACACCTAAAGAAAGATGGCTGCAACGGGATCCCGTCTCGCAGAGGGCGTAAACCCCGCATCCGAGAAGGGGTCGCGCCACTTCCTCCACCTCCAGGGAGCGGCAATGGTCCGGGAGATATTCAGGCCGGTTGTCCCAGTGTGGGGGCTGGAAGCACTTCCTAAAGAAAACCAAAAAAAAACTAGAAATTTCTCTAAATATAAAATATATATATAAGATTCTATAATTATATCAAAGTATATTTGGGGTTGCCTAATTATCACTATCCTCATGGGAGGGTAAATACTCAGCACAGGGGACCAGGGAGGGGAACGGTGTTCTCCGGGGACTTTGGGAGGGCGGGGGGTGCTCGGCGTGAATGTATGAGAGGTAGGAGATGTTGGTGTGGGCAGGTTGCACTATTTCTATACCTGCTACAATCAGCAGTAACACTGAATCCGGAGACGTTACAGAAGAGCCGCGCGGTTGTCCGGAACGTTCCTCAGTGTTACTGCTGATTCTGGCCCCATTTCCGATGTTCTGTCATGTAATGGGGCCGTGGTATCTGACCGGGAGACGTCTGCTTCTCGAGGTGTCGATCCGCGTTCAAAGTCGGAGAGGTGCCATAGCCCTTCAGATAAGAGACGTCCGGCTCCAGGACTATGAGATTAGACTGTTACAACACAACTACTTCCAGAGTAATGCAACGCGTGAGGGAAGATGCAGGGCGATGATTGCTTAAAGGGGGTTTTCAGAGTTAGAAAAACATGGCCGGCTTTTCGTTACGCTCCAGTTAAAGAGGGCAGTACTGGACACACTGGGCGCTGTTCTTGGAAGGCGGTGGCCATGTTTTTCTTCTCTTGTACCACTCCTCAGGAAGGGAGGTAGAGTTGCTATAACGCACGGGAGACTCTGTTACTCGCGGAAGCTTTAACGTTTCAATGACCACAATTGACAATCAGCTTGAACCGATGGACGGTTTTCTTGGGGTCACGGGCGCACGCTACTCTGCCTTGGCCGGGGTATGTTCGCGGGCGCACGCTGCTCTGCCTTGGCCGGGGTATGTTCGCGGGCGCACGCTGCTTTGCCTTGGCCGGGGTATGTTCGCGGGCGCACGCTACTCTGCCTTGGCCGGGGTATGTTCGCGGGCGCACGCTGCTCTGCCTTGGCCGGGGTATGTTCGCGGGCGCACGCTACTCTGCCTTGGCCGGGGTATGTTCGCGGGCGCACGCTGCTTTGCCTTGGCCGGGGTATGTTCGCGGGCGCACGCTGCTCTGCCTTGGCCGGGGTATGTTCGCGGGCGCACGCTACTCTGCCTTGGCCGGGGTATGTTCGCGGGCGCACGCTGCTCTGCCTTGGCCGGGGTATGTTCGCGGGCGCACGCTGCTTTGCCTTGGCCGGGGTATGTTCGCGGGCGCACGCTGCTCTGCCTTGGCCGGGGTATGTTCGCGGGCGCACGCTGCTTTGCCTTGGCCGGGGTATGTTCGCGGGCGCACGCTGCTCTGCCTTGGCCGGGGTATGTTCGCGGGCGCACGCTACTCTGCCTTGGCCGGGGTATGTTCGCGGGCGCACGCTACTCTGCCTTGGCCGGGGTATGTTCGCGGGCGCACGCTGCTCTGCCTTGGCCGGGTATGTTCGCGGGCGCACGTGCTCTGCCTTGGCCGGGGTATGTTCGCGGGCGCACGCTGCTTTGCCTTGGCCGGGGTATGTTCGCGGCGCACGCTGCTTTGCCTTGGCCGGGGTATGTTCGCGGGCGCACGCTGCTTTGCCTTGGCCGGGGTATGTTCGCGGGCGCACGCTGCTCTGCCTTGGCCGGGGTATTTTCGCAGGCGCACGCTGTTTTGCCTTGGCCGGGTATTTTCGCGGCGCACGCTGCTCTGCCTTGGCCGGGGTATGTCGCAGGCGCACGCTGCTCTGCCTTGGCCGGGGTATTTTCGCAGGCGCACGCTGCTTTGCCTTGGCCGGGGTATGTTCGCGGGCGCACGCTGCTTTGCCTTGGCCGGGGTATTTTCGCAGGCGCATGCTGTTTTGCCTTGGCCGGGGTATTTAGATACAGATTGGTAACTATACCAGGAGGTTTCACCGGAGCAGCCGGGATGTCTTCAGCTTTAGTTGTATCACCAGACGTCAGCGCTCGCGAGAACCCAAAACGTCAGAGACCAAAAATCTTCTTGGTAACCAAGACTTGTGATTTATTTCCGTTTGTTGAGCATGTAGTTTCCACATTGTCACCGTATTGTCCGCCCTCCGGTGTCTCCGTGTCTGTAGGATTAGTGCGGCCGCATTCTCCCGTCACCACATAGAAGAGTCGTCCCATCTATAGAGTGCTATAGAATCAGAAGCCGATCAGGTGAAGCCTGGTTGTAGGGGGATAAGTCTGTGTCCTGGTGATAGGGACGGGCGGATGGTAACGAGGCCGCGTCTGCCAAGCTTGTAGTCTTGCATATATACAGGTATATAGAAATGTTAGACATGAAATAATCCGTACACGACCGGCGGGCGCCGTACAGCAGTCATCCGTCACCCATAGGCTCCCACGTCAAACAGCCGAATGTTTAATGTCATTTACTGGATGTATTATTGGCAAATTGTATTTCAGGGAAAGGTAAAAATCTGCTGATGATATAAATGTAACCCTTCTATTACTGGTTTTGACAGTGGGACCAGTGGTGCAGTCTGTTAGGCTCGGTTCCCGCTTGCTCTGTTGGGGCCGGTGGTGCAGTCAGTCAGGCTTGGTTCCAGTTTGCTCTGTTGGGGCCGGTGGTGCAGTCTGTCGGTTCCAGTTTGCTCTGTTGGGGCCGGTGGTGCAGTCAGTCAGGCTTGGTTCCAATTTGCTCTGTTGGGGCCGGTGCAGCAGTCTGTCGGTTCCAGTTTGCTCTGTTGGGGCCGGTGGTGCTGTCAGTCAGGCTCGGTTCCAGTTTGCTCTGTTGGGGCCGGTGGTGCAGTCAGTTAGTCTTGGTTCCAGTTTGCTCTGTTGGGTCCGGTGGTGCAGTCTGTTAGGCTCGGTTCCAGTTTGCTCTGTTGGGGCCGGTGGTGCAGTCAGTTAGGCTAGGTTCCAGTTTGCTCTGTTGGGGCCGGTGCTGCAGTCTGTCGGTTCCAGTTTGCTCTGTTGGGGCCGGTGGTGCAGTCTGTTACGCTCGGTTCCAGTTAGCTCTGTTGGGGCCGGTGGTGCAGTCTGTTAAGCTCGGTTCCAGTTTGCTCTGTTGGGGCCGGTGGTGCAGTCTGTCAGGTTTGGTTCCCGCTTGCTCTGTTGGGGCCGGTGGTGCAGTCTGTTAGGCTTGGTTCCAGTTTGCTCTGTTGGGGCCGGTGGTGCAGTCTGTTAGGCTCGGTTCCAGTTAGCTCTGTTGGGGCCGGTGGTGCAGTCTGTCAGTCTTGGTTCCAGTTTGCTCTGTTGGGGCCGGTGCTGCAGTCTGTTAGGCTCGGTTCCCGCTTGCTCTGTTGGGGCCGGTGGTGCAGTCTGTTAGGCTCGGTTCCTGATTGCTCTGTGGGGGCCGGTGGTGCAGTCTGTTAGGGTAGGTTCCAGCTTGCTCTGTTGGGGCCGGTGGTGCAGTCTGTTAGGCTCGGTTCCCGCTTGCTCTGTTGGGGCCGGTGGTGCAGTCAGTCAGGTTTGGTTCCCGCTTGCTCTGTTGGGGCCGGTGGTGCAGTCTGTCAGGTTTGGTTCCCGCTTGCTCTGTTGGGGCCGGTGGTGCAGTCAGTCAGGTTAGGTTCCCGCTTTCTCTGTTGGGGGCGGTGGTGCAGTCTGTTAGGCTCGGTTCCAGTTTGCGCTGTTGGGGGCGGTGGTGCAGTCAGTCAGGTTTGGTTCCCGCTTGCTCTGTTGGGGCCGGTGCTGCAGTCAGTAAGGATAGGTTCCCGCTTGCTCTGTTGGGGCCGGTGGAGCAGTCGTTAGGCTTGGTTCCGTTTGCTCTGTTGGGGCGGTGGTGCAGTCTGTTAGGCTCGGTTCCGTTTGCTCTGTTGGGGCCGGTTGCTGCAGTCGTTGGCTCGGTTCCCGCTTGCTCTGTTGGGGCCGGTGGTGCAGTCTGTTAGGCTCGGTTCCAGTTTGCTCTGTTGGGGCCGGTGGTGCAGTCTGTTAGGCTCGGTTCCAGTTTGCTCTGTTGGGGCCGGTGGTGCAGTCTGTTAGGCTCGGTTCCAGTTTGCTCTGTTGGGGCCGGTGCTGCAGTCTGTTAGGCTCGGTTCCCGCTTGCTCTGTTGGGGCCGGAGGTGCAGTCTGTTAGGCTCGGTTCCCGCTTGCTCTGTTGGGGCCGGTGGTGCAGTCAGCCAGGCTTGGTTCCCGCTTGCTCTGTTGGGGCCGGTGGTGCAGTCAGTCAGGTTTGGTTCCCGCTTGCTCTGTTGGGGCCGGTGGTGCAGTCAGTCAGGTTTGGTTCCCGCTTGCTCTGTTGGGGCCGGGGGTGCAGTCTGTTAGGCTCGGTTCCCGCTTGCTCTGTTGGGGCCAGTGGTGCAGTCTGTTAGGCTCGGTTCCAGTTTGCTCTGTTGGGGCCGGTGGTGCAGTCAGTCAGGTTTGGTTCCCGCTTGCTCTGTTGGGGGCGGTGGTGCAGTCTGTTAGGCTCGGTTCCAGTTTGCTCTGTTGGGGCCGGTGGTGCAGTCAGTCAGGTTTGGTTCCCGCTTGCTCTGTTGGGGCCGGTGGTGCAGTCTGTCAGGTTTGGTTCCCGCTTGCTCTGTTGGGGCTCCCCTACAGCCTTCTGATATCTTTGGCAGGAATGACGCAGTCCCCAGAGTCATTGAGGTATCTCAGCCTCCATCGGATCTGTATCCGTCACAATGGCATCGTTGTAGACGGACGCTGGTGTGAGCTGAGCCCTATGGAGGCAGCCAGGGGTTTTAAGGACACTGTATTATAAATTGCACATTAACCCACAGGATCCTCATGATTTCTAGTAACTAGAGGCCTAAAAATCCAAAATGTATTACCGCCCTTGGCTGCCGGTGTCCAGACGTATCCCGTAAATGACATTATTGTCAGTATAAACCCTTGGGCAGAGAATAACAGGAAGAAGCTGTGGACACTACACCCATGTACTGGGGATCCATGGGATGTGCTATCGATCTCCAGAACGAGTGCCTCATCCTGCGGCCGCCACATTTGGGAGGAGAGTGAATGGAGAGGCAGATGCTATTCACGAATTTGCACTTTAGGGCGGTCGGGGGGGGGGGGGAGTGTTGTCACTTTAAGGTTATATTTGCACAATCTGTGGTCACTCGGTTCTCTGAATATAATGTGTAATATTGTGGGAGTCTCCTCTCTCGCTATTCGCGCCCTTCTAGTTACCTCTGTCTTAAGACTGGATAAGGCCGCGATTGTTGGTGGCTGAAGTCTGAACAGATCTGTGTTAGTAGCGGTCTGAGTCCCTTGGATGGCAAAGGCGTTTATGTCGTCTGTGACACGGGGGAGGCGATCATGTCGTCTGTGACACGGGGGAGGCGATCATGTCGTCTGTGACACGGGGGAGGCGATCATGTCGTCTGTGACACGTGACGGGCGTTTGTGTCGTCTGTGACACGGGGGAGGCGTTCATGTCGTCTGTGACACGTGGGGGGCGTTTGTGTCGTCTGTGACACGTGGGGGCGTTTGTGTGTCTGTGACACGGGGGGAGGCGATCATGTCGTTCGTGACACGGGGGAGGCGTTCGTGTCGTCTGTGACACGTGAGGCGTTCGTGTCGTCTGTGACACGGGGGAGGCGTTCGTGTCGTCTGTGACACGTGACGGGCGTTTGTGTCGTCTGTGACACGGGGGAGGCGTTCATGTCGTCTGTGACACGTGGGGGGCGTTTGTGTCGTCTGTGACACGTGGGGGGCGTTTGTGTCGTCTGTGACACGTGGGGGGCGTTTGTGTCGTCTGTGACACGTGGGGGGCGTTTGTGTCATCTGTGACAGCATTTGAATCTTTACTTCTGCAGCGTTGTAGGAGGTTGTTTCCACAATGTTACTTTTCCCTCCTGGGATCACTAATTACTAAAACCCCAGTAATATTCGTGCAGGATAATAACGCTAGAGAAACGGCCACATCTGGAGTAGTGACGTCGATGAACGCGGGGTCCGGAGTAGTGACGTAGATGAACGCGGGGTCCGGAGTAGTGACGTCGATGAACGCGGGGTCCGGAGTAGTGACGTCGATGAACGCGGGGTCCGGAGTAGTGACGTAGATGAACGCGGGGTCCGGAGTAGTGACGTAGATGAACGTCTGCTCCGGAGTAGTGACGTAGATGAACGCCGGGTCCGGAGTAGTGACGTAGATGAAAGACGGGTCCGGAGTAGTGTGACGTCGATGAACGGTGTCCGGAGTATTTGACGTGATGAACGCGGGGTCCGGAGCAGTGACGTCGATGAACGCCGGGTCCGGAGCAGTGACGTCGATGAACGCGGGGTCCGGAGTAGTGACGTCGATGAACGAGGGGTCCTGAGTAGTGACGCAGATGAACGCCGGGTCCGGAGTAGTGACGTAGATGAACGCCGGGTCCGGAGTAGTGACGTAGATGAACGCGGGGTCCGGAGTAGTGACGTCGATGAACGCGGTGTCAGGGGGAGTGACGTAGATGAACGCCGGCTCCGGAGTAGTGACGCAGATTGAACTAGGGGTCGGAGAGTGATGTAGATAAAGTCTTGCTTGGGGTCACCGACATAAACATAGATGAACTGTGGGAGTCCTCAGGTAGTGACGCTTTAGACTCTGAAACGGTAATGCCCGGTGTAAGTGACAGATCTGTGTTATAGCGGTCGGTCCTTGGATGGCTAGGCGTTTAGAGTCTGTGACGGAGGCGTCATGTCGTCTGTGACAGTGGGGACGCGATCATGTCGTCTGTACACGGGGGAGCAGTATGTGTCTGTGACACGGACGGGGTTTGTGTACGTATGTGAACGGGGAGGAGTTCAGTGACGTTGTGACACGGGGGCGCGGTTTGTGTCGTAGTGACACGTGGGCGGGTTTGTGCGTCTGTGACACGCGGGAGCGGATCATGCGTCTTGACACGGGGAGGTTCGTGTCGTCTGTGACACGTGAGGACGTTCGTGTGTCTGGACACGGGGAGCGTAGTGTCGTCGAACTGAAGGCGCGTTTGTGTGTCTGTGACCGGGGAGAGTCGTTAGATCGTCTGGACCGTGGGGGCCGGTTGTGCGTCTGTGACACGGGGGCGGCGTTAGTGCGTCTGTGACACGTGGGGTGGAGTTTGTGCGTGTGAACGTGGGGGGGTTGTGTCATGTGACAGATTTGAATCTTACTTCTGCGGTTTAGGTGGTTAGTTTCCAGATGTACTTTGTCCTCTGGGATCATAATTACTAAAACCCAGTATGGTGCGGATAATAACGTAGAGAACGTGCTCTGGAGTAGTGACGTCGATGAACGCGGGGTCCGGAGTAGTGACGTAGATGAACGCGGGTCCGGAGTAGTGACGTAGATGAACGCGGGGTCCGGAGTAGTGACGTAGATGAACGCGGGGTCCGGAGTAGTGACGTAGATGAACGCGGGGTCCGGAGTAGTGACGTAGATGAACGTCTGCTCCGGAGTAGTGACGTCGATGAACGCGGGGTCCGGAGTAGTGACGTAGATGAACGTCTGCTCCGGAGTAGTGACGTAGATGAACGCCGGGTCCGGAGTAGTGACGTAGATGAACGCGGGTCGGAGTAGTGACGTCGATGAACGCGGGGTCCGGAGTAGTGACGTCGATGAACGCGGGGTCCGGAGTAGTGACCTCGATGAACGCGGGGTCCGGAGTAGTGACGTCGATGAACGCGGGGTCAGGAGTATTGACGACGATGAACGCGGGGTCCGGAGTAGTGACGTCGATGAACGCGGGGTCCGGAGTAGTGACGTCGATGAACGCGGGGTCCGGAGTAGTGACGCGATGAACGCGGGGTCCGGAGTAGTGACGTCGATGAACGCGGGTGTCCGGAGGTAGTGACTGTCGATAATGCTTGGTGCGGGTCCCGGAGTATGACAATTAGATGAATTATTGCATCATTATCTGTACCGAACGCTCAACAGATATGACAGGGATAGGAGCGCGCACACGAGAGCCATTGGCCACGCACGCGGTACTGCTAGAGCTGCAGATCTCAGAAGCACCTTACAATTCCCAGGAATGTTTACATGTTGGGGCGACATGAATGTCATTGGTGGGCGATAATGAGGATAGTGCTAACTAGGCCGTTCCTAACCCCGGAGCCCTCACAGCTGATTGCACTTGTAAAGGAAGCTTGAACTTTAGGAATATATGTTTGTATTTTTTTTAACATTATTTTGGTGTGTTCGCAACATCTGAGGACAAGGAGAGGTGCGTACACTGCAGCCATCCGCCATCTACACCAACTAGAGACTGCATTGCAATGGTCGGACCCTCAGTCCCTCTCCATCTCCGGAGAAGGTTGGGGCTATGCTCAGACATTTTGTAGCATGGTGGCTTTAATTTCAGCTGTTGTGTAAGTTTTATTCTATAGAAATACATTAAGCTGCATCTTTGCGTGACTGTTCATGTAACTTGGGCAACAGATAGCAAAAAAACTTGGATTGGAAAAAAGTTATGTCAACATCTTGAAACCGTTCTAGACGATAAGATTGGAGTTGCTCGGTTTAGGAAAAGTCTGTTAATAGGCCCAACAAAACCAGCAAGATCTCTCTGGAGATCAACACAAGACACAAACCCTCTGGGGATCAACAAAACCAGACACAAAACTTACAAGGTGCAACACAACCAGACACAATCTCACCGGAGATCAACACAACCAGACACAATCTCTTTGGAGATCAACAAAACCAGACACGATCTCTTCGGAGATCAACACCACCAGAAACAATCTCTTCAGAGATCAACAAAACCAGACATGATCTCTCCGGAGATCAACACAACCAGACACAATGTCTTCGGAGATCAAAACAACCAGATATGATCTCTCCGGAGATCAACACAACCAGACATGATCTCTCTGGAGATCAACACATCCAGATACGATCTCTTCAGAGATCAACACAACCAGACACGATCTCTCTGGAGATCAACACAACCACACATGATCTCTTTGGAGATCAACACAACCAGACAGGATCTCTTCGGAGGTCAACACAACCAGACACAATCTCTTCGGAGGTCAACACAACCAGACACACTCTCTTCGGAGGTCAACACAACCAGACACAATCTCTTCGGAGATCAACACAACCAGACACAATCTCTTCGGAGATCAACACAACCAGAAACAATCTCTTCGGAGATCAACACAACCAGACACAATCTCTTCGGAGATCAACACAACCAGACACAATCTCTTCGGAGATCAACACAACCAGACACAATCTCTTCGGAGATCAACACAACCAGACACAATCTCTTCGGAGATCAACACAACCAGACACAATCTCTTCGGAGATCAACACAACCAGACACAATCTCTTCGGAGATCAACACAACCAGACACAATCTCTTCGGAGATCAACACAACCAGACACAATCTCTTCGGAGATCAACACAACCAGACACAATCTTTCGGAGCAACACAACCAGACACAATCTCTTCGGAGATCAACACAACCAGACACAATCTCTTCGGAGATCAACACAACCAGACATAATCTCTTCGGAGATCAACACAACCAGACACAATCTCTTCGAAGATCAGCACAACCAGACACAATCTCTTCGGAGATCAACTTAGAGGGTTCACTTAGAAGGTTTCCACTTGGGCCATCAAGGATGGAGTAACAGAAAATCCTATAACACCACAGAAGTAACTAAATGGCTGCAGCTCACTGTTCGGGGCCGGAGAACCTGTATTGGGTGCAGCGGGGGGCGCCGATAGCAGCAGAGCACCAGCTGGTGTCATGGAAAGGGGTGCTATTTCGGTATGGTCTTCTACACAGTAACATACAGCTGTTGTGGGGTTTCCTGTTGTGCTAAGTCCCATATGGCACCATGGAAACTTGCAGAGAGAATTCCCGCTCCTGGGATGTTGCGTGATCTTAGTTTCTCCATTTTGCCCAGAGTTCACATTAAGCGGCCTAAATGCTGATGATCGCAGAGAAGCTTGGCGTATAACATCTGTCTAGCCATTCGGGCAGTCCAGGGTCTGATGACTCTTTCCGACCTGGTTTTGTCTGTATTTGTTCTCCGGTTATGAGGATCTCATTCTTGGCCCATTGAAGTGGGGGGTACAGTTGTGCCCCCTAGTTTAGCTCACATGGGATGTGTGGAGTGGTCCTGTCCTGCAATGGGGCCCCTTTACCTTTTTTATATGCAGTAATTTCCTACATAGGACATTCTAGTGTTCAGATCTCTCCCCGGCCGTATGCTTCACCAGTTCTGTCTGTAAACCAAGAGTGTTGCCTTTGCACCTCTCTGTTCTTCATGCTGCAGTCTTTCTCTTTCCGGACTATGCAGTGATTCTTGCATGACTTTCTAATGATTTCTGTGCAGCAAGACACAACGTTTCCGCCACATTCCCATGCAATGTTCCCTGGTTGCACCTGGTTTGTCTTCGATTTATATGAGCACAGCCCTAAAGTGGTGGAGCAGGCATCGTCTCCCGGATCTGAAATAGGGAGTGGAGAGACCTGGCTGCTATCCAGGCTATGGTCCATCGGCCAGCGAGTAGCCAGCACAGGCACCCTTGTAATTATTGGGGCCTGCAGCCAATTCCTGCATCAGATCTACCCAGCGAACAGCTGCATCTCTACATACCCTATGTCAGATAGCGTGGGAGAGGTGTCCAGCACTGTCCCTGTAAATGAAGGGTCATGCAGACTGCTGGTAGCTATAAACAGGTAGCACCTACACTCAATGCTTGTCATGGTTGTTGGAGCAGACACTGGATTACACAAGTTGCACTACTCATAGAACATTATGTATAAGAGGCCGGGTCAATGGTCCTGTCATTATAATCTCATCATGGTACTTGCAAGAAGTAGATCCATAGAAGTCGTTCTCAGTGAAGCCAAAGTTACAGATTCTCCTTACACCAATGTTTTGCAGTTTGGATGTGTCCTGAGTATTGCACCGATGGCCCGATATGTCCAAGGCCCAATCACATAGACGTGTCCTAAATGTATATAGATAAAACCCGTGCATCATGCATCAACTAACCCAGGACTGTGAAGAGGGGTTTATAGCCCAATGATGGGGTCTGGATTGTTATAACAGGTACCTCTTCTCTAGGATACTCCTGCCCATTACTGGCTGATGAGTGCTTCATTATACTGGTCATTTATGTCTGTACATAGCCGCCTCCCTATGTCCAACCCAACATCAGTGCAGATCTGTTCCTTATGTGTTGCCCCCAAGTCCTCTGCTTTGAATATTTCTATCATCTCTTACCGAGCCTCCGTTTTGACCAGTTTTCTGTGCTTGTCCACAGTCTGGTTCTGTTCACATTTGTCTTCAGCCAAGGCTGCAGAGTTTGACTTGGCGCAAAGCTATTTGTCCAGTAAAATAAGAGACTCCAATCAACTCAATGGTGTCCAATGGGCACTATTGGTGCCCATCACGTGATATATCTGGCATTGACACCATTTTGGTTTAGCTTAGCACAAAAACAGGAATACAAACAAAGATGGGAAATTTTGGATGAGTCAAGAAATGGAGGAAAAAAACTAGTTCGATGACTTGACCAATCTCACAGATCGTAGATGATGATCTGTGCACCGATGCCACCTCCGGAGTCACAGACTTCTATCTTTGCACTGGGAGGTCTGGCTGCTCTAATGAGACGGTGGCTGTTACCAGGACACAGATCTTTCTAGAAGGTGAATGGAGGTGGTGGGGACTAGATGGTTTCTTTGCACCACGTAGCTATATTTCTGTAACACATAGAATAACGTCCTCACTATAAGTTGTCCAGTGATACGTTGGTGGTGGTACCTACCCCTCAGCTGCAAATTCCACAGAGGTGAATGGGTTTGGGCTATGTCATGTCTATGTTAATGCTCCTCAATATACACAATAACGCTTCAGAACCAGTTTCACTCCTTTTTTGTTCGGCTGGTTAACTCTTTGCAGTGTATGACCGCTTGTCCTCATGCATTCCATAGGACTCCAGGTTGGGCGCAGTCAGGATTCATCCCTGCGCTCATCCCTGGCACCGACAGGTTAAATCATATGCAAAATGTCATGTTCTCCTGTAAATAAAGCAGGTCTTTGAAGAACAATGTGTCCTGTGTGTTTCTGGTTCAGTGGTTGGGAGCAGGGCGGGCCCCGTTCTGTGTGTTTCTGGTTCAGTGGTTGGGTTGCCCCCCCATCCTATGTGTTTTTGGTTCAGTGGTTGGGAGCTGGGCCTCCCATCCCTTGTGTTTCTAGTTCAGTGGTTGGGAGTGGCCCCCCATCCTGTGTGTTTCTGGTTCAGTGGTTGGGAGTGGGCCCCCTATCCTGCGTCTTTCTGGTTCAGTGGTTGGAAGTGGGCCCCCATCCCGTGTGTTTCTGGTTCAGTGGTTGGGAGTGGAACCCTGTGCCGTATGTTTCTGGTTCAGTGGTTGGGAGTGGAACCCTGTGCCGTGTGTTTCTGGTTCAGTGGTTGGAAGTGGACCCCCTGTCCTGTGTGTTTCTGGTTCAGTGGTTGGAAGTGGGCCCCCATCCCGTGTGTTTCTGGTTCAGTGGTTGGGAGTGGAAACCCTGTGCCGTTGTGTTTCTGGTTCAGTGGTTGGGAGTGGAAACCCCTGTGCTGTGTGTTTCTGGTTCAGTGGTTGGGAGTAGGGCGGGCCCCGTCCTGTGTGTTTCTGGTTCAGTGGTTGGGTGTGGCCCCCCCCATCTTGTGTTTTTGGTTCAGTGGTTGGGAGTAGAGCCCCCCTGTCCTGTGTGTTTCTGGTTCAGTAGTTGGGAGTGCAGGGCCCCATCCGTGTGTTTCGAGTTCAGTGGTGAGAGTGGGCCCCCATCCCATGCGTTTCTAGTTCAGTGGTTGGGAGTGGCCCCCCATCCGGTGTGTTTCTGGTTCAGTGGTTGGGAGTGGACCCCTGTGCCGTATGGTTCTGGTTCAGTGGTTGGGAGTGGAACCCTGTGCCGTGTGTTTCTGGTTCAGTGGTTGGAAGTGGACCCCCTGTCCCGTGTGTTTCTGGTTCAGTGGTTGGAAGTGGGCCCCCATCCCGTGTGTTTCTGGTTCAGTGGTTGGGAGTGGAACCCTGTGCCGTATGTTTCTGGTTCAGTGGTTGGGAGTGGAACCCGGTGCCGTGTGGTTCTGGTTCAGTGGTTGGGAGTAGGGCGGGCCCCGTCCTGTGTGTTTCGGGTTCAGTGGTTGGGTGTGGCCCCCCCCCATCCTATGTGTTTTTGGTTCAGTGGTTGGGAGTAGAGCCCCCCTGTCCTGTGTGTTTCTGGTTCAGTAGTTGGGAGCAGGGCCTCCCATCCCGTGTGTTTCGAGTTCAGTGGTGAGAGTGGGCCCCCATCCCATGCGTTTCTAGTTCAGTGGTTGGGAGTGGGCCCCCATCCCGTGTGTTTCTGGTTCAGTGGTTGGGAGTGGAACCCTGTGGCGTTTGTTCCTGGTTCAGTGGTTGGGAGCAGGGCGGGCCCCGTCCCGTGTGTTTCTGGTTCAGTGGTTGGGAGGGGCCCCTTCATGGACACCGCTGTGAGCTGGAATGAACATTGGGCTACGTCCGTTGTTCTGGATGCTTTGGATTTGCCCACCTTCATCTATGGTGGGGGTTCATTTCCTTGTGTCTCGGAGGTAAGTGCGTCAACTCTTTTGGTTTTAGGACCCTGTTGTGTTTCAAACTAATTTCTTGAAGCTTTTGGGATAAGATTTGCTCATTGGCCTCGTGAGGTTTCTTTTCCGAAGTTCGCAATATGGTTTATGTAGATGCATGAAAGGTGCAGGATTTCTCTCCAAGGTTGTAACGCGTTGGTGGCTTATTTTATGGTAGATGAACCAATAATAATTATAGAGGCGAGGCCTATCAAAAAAAGCTGTACCATGTGCACTGCACCCAACGTGGCCATCTTTTCACTCATTAAGTAGAGCGTTTCGCAGCAGAAAACACAGGATGCACAAAAAAAGTCGCAGGTGCTAAGAATTAATGATATGACCGGAGAAACATTCACAGAACCATATGAAATACCAAATAAATGCAGCATCTGGGGTTTTATAACTCAGTCCCAAAAAACAAAAAAATGAAAAAAATTCAACTAAATCACACACAAACCGCGTAAACTCAGCCCGACCGGTGGCAGGACGCCAGCACTTGTGCCTCTGTGTATCCATTATGGCTGCTATATACACACATAGACAAAAATGTTGTTCCTCTTCCATTAAAGAAAGAAAAACCTAAAATGGTGACTGAAATAACCGGAAACTGACAAAAGTGATAACAAATGTAAATTTACTGAAAATCAATTAATGAAAATCAGACATTGCTACTGTAGGTCCGTGTGTGTAGATCCAGAGGACAGGTAGTGTATGTGTGTGTAGGTCCGGGGGACGGGAGGCATATCTGTGTGTAGGGCGGGAGGCGTATCTGTGTGTAGATCCGGAGGAGGGGGGGCGTATCTGTGTGTAGGTTCAGGGGTCAGGAGGCGTATCTGTGTGTAGGTCCGGGGGACGGGAGGTGTATCCATGTGTAGATCCAGGGGACAGGAGGTGTATCTGTGTGTAGGTCCGGGAGGTGTATCTGTGTGTAGTTCCGGGAGGTGTATCTGTGTGTAGGTCCGGGAGGTGTATCTGGGTGTAGGTCCGGGGGTCGGGAGGTGTATCTGTGTGTAGGTCCGGGAGGTGTATCTGTGTGTAGGTCCGGGAGGTGTATCTGTGTGTAGGTCCGGGAGGTGTATCTGTGTGTAGGTCCGGGGGTCGGGAGGTGTATCTGTGTGTAGGTCCGGGGGACGGGAGGTGTATCTGTGTGTAGGTCCGGGGGACGGGAGGTGTATCTGTGTGTAGGTCCGGGGGACGGGAGGTGTATCTGTGTGTAGGTCCGGAGGACGGGAGGCGTATCTGTGTGTAGGTCCGGAGGACGGGAGGCGTATCTGTGTGTAGGTCCGGGGGACGGGAGGCGTATCTGTGTGTAGGTCCGGAGGACGGGAGGCGTATCTGTGTGTAGATCCGGGGGACTGGAGGTGTATCTGTTGGTAGGTTTGGAGGACGGGAGGTGTATCTGTGTATCTGGACGGAGGGTATTGTGTAGGAGTTCCGGAGGAGGGGGGGGGTAATCTGTGTGTAGGTTCACGGGGACGGGAGGCGTTATCTGTGTGTAGGTAGCGGAGGACGGAGGGTCGTATCCTGTGCGTAGGTCCGGAGGACGGGAGGCGTATCTGTGCGTAGGTCCGGAGGACGGGAGGCGTATCTGTGCGTAGGTCCGGAGGACGGGAGGCATATCTGTGTGTAAGTCCGGAGGATGGGAGGCGTATCTGTGTGTAGGTCCGGAGGACGGGAGGCATTTCTGTGTGTAGGTCCGGGGGACGGGAGGCGATCTTCGGGGGTAGGTTTTTTAGGACGGGAGGTGTTCTTTTGGGGTATTTTTGGAGGCGGGAGGGTTTCTGTGTGTGGGCCCGGGGGGGGAGGTGTATCCATGTGTAGGTCCGGGGGATGGGAGGTGTATCTGTGTGTAGGGACGGGAGGTGTATCCATGTGTAGATCCAGGGGACAGGAGGTATATCTGTTGTTAGGTCTGGAGGACGGGAGATGTATCTGTGTGTAGGTCCGGGAGACGGGAGGTGTATCTGTGTGTAGGTCCGGGAGACGGGAGGTGTATGTGTTTTAGGTCGGAGGGAGCGTTTGTGTTAGAGGGGGTACTGGGTTCTGTGGGGTTTTAGGTCCGGGAGGGACGGGAGCGCATTATCTGGTGAAAGGGGTCCGGGGAGGTCAGGAGGCGATCTGTGTGAAAGGGTCGAGGACGGGACGCGTATCTGTGTGTAGGTCTGGGGACGGGAGGTGTATCTGTGTGTAGGTCCGGGGGAGGTGTATCTGTGTGTAGGTCCGGAGGTCAGGAGGTGTATCTGTGTGTAGGTCCGGGAGGTGTATCTGTGTGTAGGTCCGGGAGGTGTATCTGTGTGTAGGTCCGGGGGACGGGAGGCGTATCTGTGTGTAGGTCCGGAGGACGGGAGGCGTATCTGTGTGTAGGTCCGGAGGACGGGAGGCGTATCTGTGTGTAGGTCCGGAGGACGGGAGGCGTATCTGTGTGTAGATCCGGGGGACTGGAGGTGTATCTGTTGGTAGGTTTGGAGGACGGGAGGTGTATCTGTGTGTAGGTCCGGGGGACGGGAGGTGTATCTGTGTGTAGATCCGGGGGACGGGAGGTGTATCTGTGTGTAGGTCCGGAGGACGGGAGGTGTATCTGGTAAAGTCCGGGGTGGGATTTATTTGTTATTTTTCCGGGAGGTGTTCGGTGTTGGTCCGGGGTCGGAGGTGAAAATCTTTGTGGTTTGGGAAAGGTTTAGGGTGATTTTTCCCGGGGGGGGAGGGTATCTGGTGTGCCCGGGGGGGGAAAGGTTTGTTTTTGGTGTGGGTTTTGGGGGAAGGTGTATCGGGTGTTGGTCCGGGGGCGGGGGGTGTTCTGGGGGTTTTAGTTTCCGGGAGGGGTATCTGGTGTAGCCGGGGGGTTTTGTATTTTGTGTTAGGCCCCGGAGGGTAAATTGGGGTGAAAAGGTCCCGGGGGCGGGGGGGGATCTTTGGGGTTTTTTGGGGGGGAGGTGTTCGTGTTATTTTCGGGAGGTGTATTTGTTTTGGGGGGTCCGGGAGGTGTATCTGGGTGTAGGTCCGGGGGTCGGGAGGTGTATCTGTGTGTAGTTTTCCGGGGGAGGTTATCGGGTTTTTTTTATTTTTCCCGGGGGGTTTTGGGTGGGTCGGGGGACCCCCCTGTGAAAGGTCGGGGGGGGTTTTGGGGTGTATCCGGAGGGGGTTACGGGTAAGCCGGGAGGTGTATCTGTGTGTAGGTCCGGGAGGTGTATCTGGGTGTAGGTCCGGGGGTCGGGAGGTGTATCTGGGTGTAGTTCCGGGGGTCGGTGTATTGGGGGTGGTTACCGGTGGTGGGGGGGGGGTATCGTGTGTAGGCCCGGGGGAAGGGGGTATTGGGGTGTAGGCCCCCGGGGTGGGGAGGTGGTATTGTGTGTAGTCCGGGGGGGGTATCGGTGTAGGCCGGGGGCGGGAGGTGTATTTGTTGTTTAGGGGTTGGAGGAGTATCGGGGTGTAGGTCGGGGGTCGAGGGGGGTTATTGTGGGGGGTTCGGGAGGGGGTATCTGTGTGTTGTTTCCGGGGGGAGGGTACTGTGTGTAGTTCGGGAGGTGTATCTGGGTGGCCGGGGGGGGGAATTTTGTGTTACGGGGGGTATCTGGGTGTAGGTCGGGGGGCGGGAGGGTTTATCTTTTGGTGGGTCCGGGGGGGGTTTGTATCTTGGTGTTGCGGGAGGTGTATTGGGGTGTAGGCCCCGGGGGGGGGTGTACCCGTTGTATTTGGGAGGGACCTGGGTTTAAATCCGGGGCGGGGGTTTTTCTGTGGTAGGTCCGGGGGGTATATGGGGTTTTTGGGGGGGGCC
>JAODAL010021220.1:0-67575 GCA_025379985.1 Phyllomedusa bahiana | reverse complement strand
CATACTTTCTACCCAAATTCTCTGACCTTTGCGGGAGTTAGAGGGACACGGGGAACCCCCTTGACTCATATATTTTGGGATTCCCTAGAAAAAAAACCCCCTGTGGAAAACAGTAAAACGTTGACCCAGCCATTCTAGGGAATCAACTTTCCCCGAACTCCCAAAGTTTCCCTACTGAAAATTTTTTCCAGTGACATGAGTCGGCCCACTCGTGTCTCCTTTAAAATTGATAACACCGCTAAGTGTCTTAAAAAAAGTAAGCACTGGAAATGCCAAGAACCCCCTTCAAAAAGATAGTTGATCCCGAGTAAAGGGGATTCCTAAAATGAATACCTCAGGGGCCCCCCTAGACAACAGGCTTGACAAATTTGAAAAAACCCTGGAAACCCGGGGAATTACTAAAGCCCCACCCCCCCCTAAAGGAGGCTCGGTAATGCGGGCTCTAAAACAGGTGCTCCCCCCCCTTGACTGTCCGTACCCAATATTCATATTGGGGGGGGAAGTAGAGGTACCTGCTTGCCAAAAGGAGGTTCGAACCGAAAAGGGAGGGTCGGAAAACTATTTGTTTTTTCTCCGGGGACCATTTATTGGGACCCTAAAAATAAATTATGAAGGGCCCACAACCCTCAAAACAGTTCTCCCCTCCTTGTTTCTAGTTTTTGTCCCCCCCTTTCCTTGTTTTTCCTTTGTGTTCAATGTCAGGTTTTTCTTAATGTCCCCGTTTTTTTAATAGCTTACATTCGAGGTGGCCGAGGCAGTGAGTTAACTCGCCCATAGATTTCCACCGGGTTTATTTTTCTTTTTCCCTGAACATAAATGCCCAAAACCCATTGGGAAAAACATGAATTTTCTAGTCTTCCTACTTCGAAGGATTCTTATGCGGGACTGTTTGTCTTTTTCTGTTTTTTTTATTACATATGAAGTTTTTATATTGTAATAATTGTCTTTTAAAATAAAAATTTAATAAACACAAGTTATATAAAAAAAATAAACTGTTTTCAGCTTCTGGAAGGGCTACAAAGCATCCTTCATCAGGTGGAAGGGGGGATCTCACTGCTTCAAACAAAAAACTCATGGTAATGGATCACCTAGGGTCCAAACCCACAATAGGAATTAGACCAAGAAATGGGGGGGCTGCTTTACACCTTTAGGTACTTGAATCCCTTGTATTCCTTCTTTCCCCCAGTTGTGGGTGTCTTGCTTATGAAGAGGAATTCCCAGAAAATACCACTCGCTTCTTAGCACCATTTGACTTTGGGAAAAGAAAAATTACTACCCTTTCTGCCCAAGAACAGTAGAAGTGATTCAGGGCTTCTTTTGCCTCAGAAGGGTTTGCAATACCAGAAGGTCAACAAAAACTGTGAAATATTTTGAGTCTGGAGGACATTGGGTAGCAGAAATGTAAGGGTTTTGTACAATGGGGGTTCCCAAAAAAAGGTGGCCTCATTCACCGCTCGGAGGTCTTGTACCATATGAAACTGGGTTGGCTGGCCTTTGCCCACCTTCTTCTTCAAAGGGAACAGAGGCATGTTGCTGTAAGCGGGTGATTGATTGGCGGTCAAGAAATAATTACAATCAGGCAGAATATATAAAAAAATGAAAGGTTTATTACATAAATAGAGAAATAGAATGATACTTAGCTGCAGTTACAGATGTTATAGATGCTTAGTCGTGCACAGTGAAACGGAGAGCCCCTCAGTACCAAATGTACCCCCATTTCGTCCGATGACCACAGAAGGGGGTGCTGGGCGCCCTGCCATGCCCCAGCCGAAGCTAGCTCTCAATGGCACAATGCAGCCTTTTTATACTAGTCAGAGCTGTCTCCCTTAACTCTCAGGATGCCCAAACATAGTATCCCTTAAGTCTAAGTGGTATAGTCAGCACTACAAGTGACTTCAGAATTATCGGACCATCCATACATGGGAGGGATCCTTAGAATAGTTGTGCATTATGTAATAGTATCAGCTCTGATCAGTATTGTGGGGGGAGAAGAATCTAATAGTATCTTTTGAACTACTGAATGGCAAAGCAGGGGTCACCAAGGTCAAACACTGTGAGCAGAAATAGACCATAATGACATGACAGCTGTCCTCACACACAGCAAATACACAGGGATATATTATAAAGACTGGATACAATATATGTATCAATGAGGCATAAGACATATCTCTATATCACATCAAATAAGACACATTAATTCTCATCATTTCCATCCTATTACACTCCACCCCTTGTCTTATAGATGTGATCTAGGAGATTATACCATTTTTATTAGACAGTATATTATCATTTGTTCCAATATTATGTGTCACTTGCTATATTCTTCAGTTGGTAATTACAGAAAAACCACCTCGGCCTTGATTGGGCTGAACACAAGGGTAACCACTCGTGTAGGATTGACAGTCACAGCAAACTTAGTCTCTCTTGAAAATCTTCTCAGACCCAGAAATTGCATGGGTCTCTGGTGCAGAGAAACGAGGGGTTTATTGTGCCCAAGACTTCCCCGATTGGCCAAAGAACATACCCTAAGAAGTTATCTGTCCCTGCCCTTCACAACATCCGAAGTCTGTCTCCATCTTTTCCTGTGATGATGGGACAGGGGGTGCAGACATAAGTGCAGATATCTCAGAGCCCCTTTGCGGTAGCAGTGCTGGCGCATAGATGGTGGTCAGTGCCGACATCATAACCCCTTTGCTGTAACGATGATGGTGGAGACATCCATCTGTAGACAGGGCATCACTCAGCATCTTTTGCAGACATCCATCAGGGGGCATCGCATGGCTTTTGCAGACATCCATCAGGTTCTTCAGACTCATTTACAATCTGCAAATACTGAAAATGAAAATCCGAAAATAGACTTGACTCTTGAATCACACAGTGACTTCCATTCACTGCAGTTGTCACATATAGTGAGGTGGTGGGCACTTTGTTTTGATCTCAGGCACATAAGACCAAATGGTCAGGGCCATCTTCACCACCCCTCAATAAAAGAATGTCACATGGTAAAAATATCACACTCGATTCTGTCAATCCAGTTAAATAACTCCGCCCACATTGGCCTTTGAGGTTTTCTGACCTAGCCAGATAATCTAATCACTGTGATGATACGATTATTATAAGACTCTTATATTAGCATTAGAAATAAAAACAAAATATTCTTCTGCTCAGAGTGCACAACATCATAAAGTTTATAATCATAGCAGTACATATCATAAATGTTATAACCATATCAGTGCATAACATATAGATTTTATAACTTTCTTTTACCCTACTCATAGATTTTTTTTTATCAGGTTCTCACTTGTTCCCATTTGTGTAATGCAGGTGTTCACATAATTCATAATTTATCAGCATTAACCTTTCTCAGAAAATAACCCAATAATGTTATCTATTTTCTATATGGGCAGAACACAACAAAGTCAATTATTTTAAAAACCACAAGATATGGAAACATTCCTCCACAGATTTTCTATAATAAAACCCTTAATGTTTTCTATGTCATAAATTCCTACTACACCATGGCATATTCCCAAATAGCTGCTCACACATCCTTACTCTCACACTTACACCTGTCAATCAGCGCTGGTTCATTCACATTCCTACAAGCATACATCCAGTCTCTGTGTAATTCAACGTGTATGTATGTATATTCTTCATTAATTAGTATTAGCCCTAGAATATATTTATATGATTTTTACTTCTGATTACATCTCAGGCCTTTTTTTTTAAATAAACAGATTTAACATACAAACAAGGATACTTCTCATGCAATTTAGCATTCACCATTAGCATTCCAAAGCTCAACAGGTCAATCACCATATGCTTCTGTCAGGGAGCCTGCATAGAAGCTTTCACACAGAACTCAATTTTAACCTGTAAGTAATTATTATTATTATATTAAAATATCTTAAATACATTGCAGTTGGTAGTTACATGTGCAAGATTATCAGTGTATGTTATAATACATTCCATGCAGTTGATATCACCAGATATTATAGTATACTTGTGGGATCTTACAATGTACACAGGTCTGTGATCCGTTTTATTGCTACAGAGATCCTCACAAAGACATTTTTAGAAGGGGGAAAGATCTCTCCATGAAGACAAATTTAGACACGGCCCGTACACCCCACACACAAAAAAACATATATTTTCCCTTATTATAAACTGGAACATCCAACACAGATGACAACATACATTTAATAGTCAGTCTGGGGAAAGATGAAACAACAATCAGGGGGGTAAATGAACTTCACAGGCCCCACAAAACAACATGGGCCACCCATAGGTGATAGGGAACAATAGCCATTACAAAAAGCATGCAATACTTCCAGTCATCAGGGATCCCTACCTTACAGTGTCAGGACACAGAAATAATCACCAACTCATTTCCTGCACCCATTTGGCCCCCGGAATATACAAGTTCTTCAGAAACCCCCGCAACCATTATCCACCAGTGACTACATTTGACTAAAACAAATTAAACATTCCTGATATATAACTTCTGCATTATTTTCCTTTGCACCAGTTTTTAGCGCTAACAAATTATATCACAAACATTGTGCACAAGAAAATTATTTTTGCTCCTACAAAATAAACAGAAGGTTGGTTACATTCCCCACCCAGGTAATCACATAGGGAAAAAGAATCCACCACTCTCCGCTATCAGACAGCTGCAGGATTAAAAGAGTATTGAAGGGAAAAAAACACATTAACATTAAGATATGAACTTATGATATCAAAATGAGCTCAATTTTTTGTTGTAACCAAATGTAAAAAGATATCCATTACCATACTAAATGACTTCTAACATAATGAAAAATTCTTTGCTCTTAACTGTTCATAACATATCTGGAATATAGATACCTGAAAGAAAACACAACACGTCAGTGTAAGTTCTTGGTACAATTTCTAACTTTAAAACATTTCCTCATTGCATTCACAATCCCTGACAATCTAACAATTCCAGATACTGTTAAATATATCTACATTGAAATTCTGCTAGTTAAGTGTTACAATGTGGCTTTTAGCTTTCTCCTGTCTCTTTATAACACACACCACCTGCTCTGTCTTCAGCCCTTGTCTGTCTCTCTAACTAGCGCCATCATACAGAACCATCCCACGTCTGCTGTGATCTACAGCCGTTCAAGAGACAATACAAGATTCACCAGCGACTGACTGGGGTCTGTCTGTCGCAATGGTGATGCAACCAATCGAGTGTTGAGTGCACTAGGGGACTGGACTTGATTTTTGTCATCTACCCCAAAACTAAACATCTCAGCTAACCTATCCATTGCTATTTCGCCATAAAACAATTGTAATAATTCTTGGAGCACCAATCCCACTTCTGACACCAATTGTAAGCGGGTGATTGATTGGCGGTCAAGAAATTATTACAATGAGGCAGAATATATAAAAAATGAAAAGGTTTATTACGTCAATAGAGAAATAGAATGATACTTAGCTGCAGTTACAGATGCTTAGTCGTGCACAGTGAAATGGGGAGCCCCTAGGTACCAAATGTACCCCCATTTCGTCCGATGACCACAAAAGGGGGTGCTGGGCGCAATGCCATGCCCCAGCCGAAGCTAGCTCTCAATGGCACAAGGCAGCCTTTTCATACTAGTCAGAGCTGTCTCCCTTAACTCTCAGGATGCCCAAACATAGTATCCCTTAAGTCTAAGTGGTATAGTCAGCGTTACAAGAGACTTCAGAATTATCGGACCAGCAATACATGGGAGGGATCCTTAGAATAGTTGTGCATCCCAAAATGCCAGTCACCTCATGCAGACCTATTACACTGCCTTTGGTCTTGCCCGGCGATACAGACCTTCTGGTCCACAATCCACTCCTTCACCACCAGGAATTTTCTTCCAAATTGCCCCAATTCAAGCACGTGGGCATTGTTTGGGATCTTCCCTGATGAGTACACCTCACTCCCAACCTTCCAAAAACGACTCTTGTATTATGTGGCAGCAGCGGCCAGAAAGTCTGTCTTGCAATGCTGGATCCAAACGAGCCCGCCCACCCTAAAAATATTTTTGGATAAACTGTCACACATATTCAGAATGAACTGGATAGACACAGCACAACAAAAAGAAAGACTAGCACAAAACTTCTTTCGCACATGGTCGCCGTTCATCACTCTCTTACCCACACACATTAGAACAAAAATAAAAGAATGCTTCGAATTTACCACCTGGTACCTGGTCAACCAGCCAATGCAGTCTGACTCATAGACATAGCAAAGGTAATCTGAATAGTGGAGGTGTGCACAGCAACTCTGAGCTTCGGACCGGGTGTGTTGGATGAGCGGGTCGCAGGTAGGTTCCCTTTTTGTTTGTCTCCCCCCCCCCCCTTACCCCTCTTTTTTCTCTCCTTGTTCTATGTTACTTTCAAGATAAAGATTTGGAAAAAAAGCGAACACAATATAATACATGGGAAGAAGAAACCATACGAGTCTGGGTGCACATGACGAACTTACCGTGGGCTAATGCCCCTGAGACTAGCGATGTCATGTAGTGCAACCGGAATTGAACTGTTCTTGTCGGATTGAGTTACCAACTAAGCTTCCCATGTTATGGTAGATATGTATACTTTCTTGTTTTACATAACTGTTATTTTTGGCCAAAGCTGCCACAAGTTTTGACCTGTGTTAAAAGTGTTTGCAATAAAAAAGACAAGTTGGCAAAAAAAAAGAATAGTTGTGCATTATGTAATAGTATCAGCTCTGATTAGTATTGTGGAGGGAGGAGAATCTAATAGTATCTTTTGAACTACTGAATGGCAAAGCAGGGGTCACCAAGGTCAAACACTGTGAGCAGAAATAGACCATAATGACATGACAGCTGTCCTCACACACAGCAAATACACAGGGATATATTATAAAGACTGGATACAATATATGTATCAATGAGGCATACGACATCTCTATATCACATCAAAGAAGACACATTTATTCTTATCATTTACATCCTATTACCGTTGTATATGGAAGTACACTGTACTGTGGCTCCATTCTGAAGAAGCGCCTTTATTTGCTTGGAGATTGCCTCAGATTGGGCAATAGAAAGTGCTCCAGGTGGCCGTGCTCCAGGCTTTAGATGCACAGTCACTGGAAGAACATCCAGTCTTCCAATATCTTCAGGTCCAGTGGAGCATAAGTGAGATGGAATGCGGTCCAAAACTGCTTGTGGTATCTCCTGGCCTGGAAGAGGTTCCAAATGGTGAGGTGAGGAGAGTAGTAGCCATGTTCTCTCATCCGTTAGGTCCGATAATAGAGAGATGCGACCATTCTTGTGGAAATGTATCTTGGCATGGATTTTTGATAGGATGTCAGTTCCCTGGAGATTTACTGGACAAGTATCAGAAACAACGAATTCTGACAGCAGACTTGAGGAAGGGTAGTGACCGACCACAAGTGGGAATGTGAGTCGATTTGTCCTTGGTATGCCATCCACCCCCACACAGGAGACTTCTATTCTGGACACGAAGTTAGGGTTTACATCACAACGGTTGATTACACTTCTGGCTGAACTCGTATCCACTAGGAATGGAGTTGGGTTCCCTTCCACATCAAGCGTAAGTGTTGGTACTGGACCATGTGGAGGTGGATCCTTGATTGCAGAATGTCCCCTAGTGGTGTTTATGAAAATGGGGGTGGCTTGCCCCTGTCCTATGGATGCTGGGCTTTGGGAATATGACAGGCATCGGGAGCAGGGTCTGTGTATTCGGGCTGGCCGTCCCTACCTCCCCTTTGACTGTTCCCACCCCCCCTTGACCGGCGGGGGGCCCTGCAGTTCCTTCTAAAATGTCCTGGTCGTCGGCAGTTAAAGCAAATAGGAGGTGGTCTTGGCTGATAGGCTCCAGGGTCTTCACCTTCTTCGACCACCATCACAGGAGCAGACCTGGTTTTCACAGGTCCTGCAGACAGATCGTTCTCAATACCTTTTGCCACTAGTATCTACTGGTAGAGTCTTGTACTCAGGCCGAACCATTTTCAACTGCTTCTTGATTGGTTCCAACAGGCCATCCACAAAGGCACTGGACAGCATCCGAGCATGTGGCTTCTCAAAAGAAGAAAATCCTAAATCAGAGAACATCTGAGTTATCCGTGCATGATATTTCTCCACTGTTTCCCCTTTATCCTGAGTGAAGTCAGTCAGCGTCAACGCCTGATCTGAAAGTCTGTCCCTAGCCCATTGTTTCAGCTGTTCACAAAATTCCACTCCTGACTCAGCAGTGACCTCATTCATCCCTGGCGGCTTGAAGAAGGATTTGGCCATAATAGGCCAGTATGAATCCCCTGCTTTAAATTCCGACAAGGACCATAAATCTTTCCAAGTGGCTGTGTAATTTTTGCAGACCTGTACTATCTTCCTGTAATAGGGCATAGGTTGTTTCTCAGGGTCCGGTAATTCACCCGTTAAGACAGACGCTTGACTTGGTGGAAATGTAACATAATATGTTCGGGCCTTCGCACCCCTCCCCTTGCATTAAGCCTGTGAGATCAGGGGGTCTGCCGTAGTCAATTCCTGAGCCCTCTCCACTGGTCAGCTGACTACTCCTCCAGTGTTCTTCCCGGGGTGTGCTGTGCAGCAGCAAGCAGACTATTTGCCCAGACTTGTCGTATGAGCTCATCCGCTCGTTCTTCCTCCTTCCTTGTCATCCTTGTACTGTTGGAGCCTCCTCCCACAGTATCTTCTGCTCCCAGTACCATGAGGTTCTCCACTGTAGGGCTGGCTGGGTCTGGTCGCCATATATCCCCAGTATCTGCATCCATAATTGGAAATACAGTGCTATGTGCCACCATCTTGGTCCCGGAAGTGGAAGTGGTGACCCCGGAAGGGGCGGGCATTAACCCAGAAGGAAGAGGATGTGACATCCTAATGGGAGCAGTAGGCGGGGCTGGAGTAGGAAGTGACATGGAAGGGGCGGGCAGTGGCACTAAAGGTTCAGGTAGTCTGGGTGTACTGGGCAGGGCTGGAGCAGAAGGTGTGGTTACAGGGGGCAGGGTGACTTGTGACACAGGTGGGCTGTTTCTGGGGCGTGGTTCCCTATTGTTGCAGCAGTTCTCTCTACACCCCTGATTTTGCTCTCCACCCCCAAGACAAGTCCCTCCGCCATTACAGGGTGTCGGCACAGTATTCACCATTGTCTTGCATGCATCAATAGGCTTATGATACACATATACAATGCCTTTCTTTGTTATCTGTTCCTCCTCTGTCCATCCTTCATCATAAATGCTTACTGCAGTATAAAACCATGATTCAGCTGCTTGAAGTAAACCTAAATCCTTCAATCTACCTTGTTTCTCTACACTACATCTTCTCCAAACTTCAGGCTGAAGCCTGCCAGACGGAGCCAACTCAGCCACTTTCATCAGATCCTTCATTCTACGTGTTTCACTTACACCTTGTCTTTCTAAGACTAGCCTTTCAGCTGTCTTCGCCTCGCTGCTCCATCTCTGCACTTCCTGTTTCTTATTTCTTAGTTCCCTATAAAACCAGCAGATGGCACTGTGCACCAACCTAAACTCACATACCAAAACTGTGTAACTGCTTTGTTTCAAAACCAACTATTTACGTCTGCAGGACACACAAGACAAACTCGTATCAAAATATTACAAAAAACAACTTTCAGACAAGCTGTGTCCAGCCTTCCTTTGCACCAAGGAAAAGCTTAAATTCATAACTCCACCGTCAATGAATTCTCATTTTAATCACAAGATTTTTTTTTTTTTTTTTTTTTTCAAGCCAACTGACCTGTCTCTCACTCCCTCACGAAGAGACTCCAAACTCCCCCCTTATCTTCCCAGGGGGAATTCTCATAAATCACAGAGCGCCTATCGGCTTTCCACTCTGTGCCTCAGCTGACTTAACACCTTGCTTTCCCAGCTTTGCCTTCAATCAGTTTCAAAACATTCAATACACATAAAACAGAAAATACCCCACAAGGAGTTTATTTGACAGGTCATAGGTTCAATAGCATGGGCCAACCCGTTGCTTGTCAGCATGACCTAACAATTAACCGATGAACATACTACAGCACCCACTAGACAAACAATCTGCTCTGGACAAGCAAAGTGTAAACTTTACTTACCATACTAAGCGTCAGAACAGAGATGACGCCTTTTTCCTCATCTGTGTCTGCCAGTAGAAGCTGCACCAGTTCAGTTTTTGGTTAATACATCAGATCAAAGCCCATGCCCCAGGTTACAAGGCGACATCTGAAATGGAAGTAGCCTCAAAGGGGCTATTCTGTCCTTGTGGGGGTCCAAATTAGCATAAAAATAACAAAGAGTGCACTGAGAAAGAGATAACAACAGGCCTTGATGATGTAAAAACACTTTCTGCCTTTATTCACGAAATGGCAGCTTCTTATACTTTTGCAAATTAGTAAATAAGAAGCATCACATGGACCTGGCTGTGAGGGTCTATTGGCATGTCCTTATCTACAGACCCCTCCTCACAACTCAGGAATGTCTAAAAACAGGGTGTAACTTCAGAAGAAGTGCCATCTGGCATTACACGGTGTAAGCAGGTAGTCAGTTCATATAAATAAAGATTTAACGGAAGTTCATAAACTTGCAACACAAATACAGCTTCTCTTCAGCATATAAATCCACAGTGGCAAAATAACGACTCCGTGCGTCAGGCAGGAAGATCAGTAAACATAAATGCAGAGTCTCACCGACTTGTAGCTCAGGTCCTCAGGCCTACGCAGCCTCACAGTTCGGCAGCACACAGCTTCTGATTTTAGGTCCAGAAGCACACCTCCTGATGACCTGCACCAGCTGCCTTTTATTTGGCCGGTAAGACCTGGGCTGGAGTATTGGAGCGGCCGTCCCACCCAGACTCTTGGGCCGCTCCATAAAAATCCCGACCCAGACTAAAAAGAAAAAATTGCTCAGCAGCATATTGTTGCTGGCATCACGTTAATGGGTTTTTTATATCACCGAGGCCAGCCACCTCGGTGATAAATACCTCCCGTCTATGACGGTCCCTCTGACCCTTCTACATACCCCCTCCTGCCCAAAGCCGAGGGGTTGGGCACCTTCTGCCACCATACAATGTACCCTCGAAAGGGCATCTGCATTTCCATGCATTTTGCCTGGCCTGTGTTCCACCGAGAACCTGAAATCCTGCAAGGCTAAGAACCACCGAGTTACCCGAGCATTGTTCCCCTTTCTCTCCTGCATCCATTTTAAGGGAGTGTGGTCCGACATGAACTTTTTTTTTTTAAAACCACATTTTTTTTGATTTTCTTATTTTGAAACCACAAACAAACAAAACACGACTCTGTCATGTTACAGATCAAAACCAAAATTTTTGTTTTCCCCCAAGGGGCCCCCTGCCGGGGACCATATTTGCTCATGAAACAAAAAAAAACCCATGAAACAAAAAAAGGCAATCACACAAAACTAAACAACAAAAACAAGCATAGAAAGAAAAAACCAAAATTTCGCGTGCGTTCTTTCTCTTAAAGGACCCTGGGGGTTATGCGTAACCCAAATTTCGCAGACTTCTATAGCCCCATCTATCTATCGGGGTAAAACCTGGTAAATGTCATGCTGCGCCTTTTGGGGATTATTTTTTCTAAACCCCCGGAGCCTCCCAAAGAAAACCACTAAATTCCTTCCCTTTACAGAAACCACCCCCTTTTTTTTTGGAAAGTTTGCATCGGGGCCTTTAAATTTTCCCTGTCCAATGGGGGGAAACTCAAAAAAAAGTTCGCCCCCCCGTCTAAAAAAACCCTTATTTCGTGCCCCTTTTTGTGTTTTTCCCTTCTCGACCCCTGTCAGAAACCAAATAGCCCCCTCTACCCTGTTTCAGGGGCCCCCCAAAAAGGGGGTTTGGAAAAATTGGGCCTTGTTTCCCCCCTTTCTGAATAGAAAAAGCGTTTCGAAAGCCATCGGGGCTATAAGGAAATTATTCCTGGTTAGGGGGGGCCCGCCCCCCCTCCCCCCCCCCTTGAAGATTTTTCCCAGGTCCCCCCTTTTTCGGGGGGCCTGGGGAAAGTGGAAAAAAAACAAAAGGCCCAATTTTCCTTTGAAAGTGAAACCCCCAAAAGTGCACCCCGGATATATCGGACTATGGGGCCCCAAAATTATTGCGCAAAGGCCCACTGCTTTCCATAAGCCATGCCAAAGTTTTTTTTTTTTTTTGAGGGGCCACATTGGGGCAGTTGGGCCAAACGGGGGAAAATCTGGGAAAAAAGGGGCAAATTAAAGGGGGAAAATGGCTTTAGAATTTTTTTAAAAAAAAAATTTTTTCACGCCAGGTCTCACATATGACTTGTTTGCGCCCGCTCCCAAGGCCCTGGGAGAAATGGTTTCTGGGTTTTTGGTGCCCCACCTAAAACGGGTTCCCCAAGAATTTTAAAAGCCTGGCCCCACTTCCCCGCCTCTGGCACCATCCTCTCCCCAGTATTGTACGGGGCCAGAGAGGGTGAAAAGTGTCCCTGTAAAAGGGTGAAAAAAATGTCATAGTGGTTTAGGAAAAATTCCCCTTTTGAGATATCTTTCAACCGGGCTTTCGAAAAAAGAAAAAAACAGTTGGTAGGCAGCAAGCATGTTGCGGCCAGGGTAGTGAAAATTTTTTTTTCGAGCATCTTTTTTTAGGCGTACCCCATTTTTTCAATTTTTTGGGCATTAGCTGCCCCCCGGGGGCCCTTTAGACCCCTGTTTTTCCCAAAGGGGGGAAAAACTAGGTTGGAAATTGTCCCTGGGGAAAACCCCGGGTGCCCCCCCTTTAAGGGGCCCCATGTCCTTAGATTTCGCAAAGGAGGGGCCCTTTTTTTTTTTCCCGGATTTCCTTCCAGACCATAAGTGGGGCCCCGCGGACCCAGGGGCGGGGTTTTTTAATTTGGGGGCCAGGCAGTTTTGGGGGGCCCCCCTATTTGTGGAAAAAAGGCCCCGGGGATCCCGGGGGCCCAAGGGGTTTCTCTTTCTATGCCCCCAGTTAAAGGGGAACTGGTCCAAACAGTCAATTAAAATTTTGTCGGGCCAAAACCGGGCCCAGGTTGTACCCTCTGACACCCGGGAGATTCAGACCCCCTTCCCCAGGGGGAAAAGAAATTCATTTCCCAAAGTGCAATCCGGGGGTTTTTTCCACCCCAAAGAAAAATTAAAAAGTAGGAGTTAAATCTTTTTGGACATAATATCCCCGGGAATAGGAAGGGAAGGGTTTTTTAATGGGTACAACATTTTCCCGGAAAAAGCTAATCTTTTTTAATGCGTGGTCTGCCAGCTAAGGAGAGGGGGAAGGGGGAAAGGGGACCCCCCTTTTTCGGGCCCATTAGAGATTTTTAAAGGTGGGTGGGAAAAAACATTTTAAAATAGATCGTTTTCTGGATTTTTTTTGCCAAATTTTTCCACCCCCAAAAAAAGGGATGTACCCCGGGGACGGTTTATGCAAACCACCCAGGCGCTCCATTGCGGGGTGACAACCCCGGGCCATTTTTCCCAAGACCCTACTTTTAGTAACTTTTTCCCTTAAAACCCTGAAAAATTTGCCAAACGGGTTTAAAAAACCTCAAAGCCCGGGGGAATAAATCGGGGGTTTGGGGCCCATGAAAAAGGGATCGGGTCATCTGCAAATAGCCCCGGAAACTTGATCCCCCTTTTCCTCCAACCCTGACACCTAAAAAAAAGGGTCGACTCTTTAAAAAATCTTGCGGGGGTTTCAAGAGCTATATTGAAAAAAAGGGGGGGATAATGGGAAAACCCTGTCTGGTACCCTTTGGAGGGGGAAAGCCTGGGGGGAAAGGGAAAAACCCGGGGGGGTAATTTGGGCAGTAGGGCGTCAAAAAAGGGGCCGAGAGATAGGCCCCTAAAAAGCCCCCCTTTAATTTCCCATTTTTGCCCAGCACACCCCCCAAAAGCCAGTCCCAGTGCAGGGTTTATCAAAGGGCCTTTTTTTCCGCTTTTTAACCCCCCCAACCCAGGGCAGGCGCGCTCCGGGCACGGGCCGGTGATGGTTTGGGCCTCAAAAACCCGCCAAGCCCTTTTCCAAAAATTTTCCCCCACCCCCCGCCCCCCCCCCTAAGGGAACCCCCCTCGGGAGGGGAAAAACCGATCACCCCGTGGCAAAAATTTCCGCCAAGCGATCGCCAGGTTTTTTTAAAAAATTTTTTTTCTGGTCATGTAAATTCAGTGAAATGGCCTGTAGGAGGGGGGAAAAAGAAAGCGGATTCCCTGCCTTTTTTGGGGTAGAATTTTTTAATTTGCTTTTTGGGGTTTTGGGGGAAAGGGAAACCCTGGGGGGAAGTACCAATTTTTTAAGAAAAATTAGAAAGGGACGGGCAAATTTGGGCCCGTTTGGGTCCTTATATAGTTCCCCAAAAAAACCCTTTAAAGGGCCCCGTTTTTTTCCCTATTTTTAGTGACGGAGGGCCGTTTTGCCTTTCGGGTTTTCAAAATTTATCCCTTTAAAGAGCAGCCCCTCTGCAGGCCCGGACAAAAAGGTAATTTATTTTTGGGACAGGAAACCCGGGCCCCTCCAAAAACATGCGGTTTCACCCAGGGATTTAAGGGGGTTTAAAAAACCCCCCGAAAGAAATAAAAAAATTTCCCTTTTCGGGCCCTGGGGTTTTTGGGAAAGCCTTTCAAAATGCTGGGAAAGGGCCCAAGGAGGTGGGGTTTTTGGTGGGAACCTTTGAAAAGCCCCTAGATAAAATTTTCCCCCGACTTTTTTTTCCGTAAGGGAAACAAGGTGAGTGCAGAGGGTAAACCCTAAACAGATCCTCCCGCTTTCGGCCCAGGGGTTTCCCAAAATTCCCGTTTGGGGGCCTTTTCCCAACCCAGCCCGGGTTTTTTTTCCCGCCCCACTGGGGGAATTCTTTAAAACGCCCCTCCCGAAACGGTAAAGGAGGCCTTTAGGTAAGCGCTTTTAAAAGATTTTTCCTGTAGGGGGAAGAAATGGGCCCCCAATTATTTGCCTCGATTACCCCCTTTGCGGTCGCCCATTTAGAGATGGGGTCTTTTTAAAATGGACTTCATTGTCTTTGGGCGAAAAACCCTTTCCACCAATCCAAAACCAATTTCGGAAAAAAATTTCCCCCGTTTTGGCTAAGTTCCCGGGAAACTTCCAAATGAAGTCCTTACCCCCGGGAAAAACATGTCTCCCCAAATCAAAAGGAAAAATTGGGGCCCATGGTGGGAAAATGACCATGTTTTTGATCTGGGCGTTTCTACCTTTAAAAAGGGTTTCAGGACTAACAAAATAGTCAACCCCTGGCCCAGGGATTTGTGCAGGGGGGGAGAAGAAGGAAAAGTCTCCCCTCATCTGGTTTCCCGTGCTCCCAAAAATTTGGGGGGTGGGTGGGGTTTATCATGT
The DNA here is from genome assembly GCA_025379985.1 of Phyllomedusa bahiana. NCBI lineage: Eukaryota > Metazoa > Chordata > Amphibia > Anura > Hylidae > Phyllomedusa > Phyllomedusa bahiana. The sequence goes on along the minus strand of JAODAL010021220.1, from coordinate 52,237 downwards.
GTGCAAAAGCCCCCCCCCCGGGGCCAGAGTTTCCCCCCCTTTAGGCCCCCAAGGGTCCCCCTTCTTCTGCCCCTTAAGAGGGTCCAAAAAACCTCATTCATGCCCCCCCCCTGGGAAACCTTTTTTTGTTGCACCTAAAACAGGGCCCCAAATTCCTCACCTCCAAAACCTTCGGAAGAAACCCCGGGTTTGGGTGACCTTTTGGGGGCCCATATATTTTTGTAAAGGTTTAAAGCTCCTTGCCTCCCCATGGGTTTGACCAGGTGGGGAAAATTCTCCCCCCAGGTCATGGCCCAGGGTGAAAATTAAAATAAAACGGGAAATTCTTATTATGAGGGTAACCCCCCCCCCGCCTTGCCCCCCCTGTGGAAAATCCAACGACATAAAACCCAACCCACAAGCCTTTGGGGGCCCCCCCGGGAACCCCTCCCCTTTAAAGGGTGGGCCCCTCTGAAAAAGGACAATACCCGGGCGCATTTTCCAAAAATCCCCGAATCCCCTTTCATGCGTTTTTTTTTGGGGGAACGCTTTCCCCTTTATTTTCCCATGAGATAATCCCCCATAAAAAAGTCTTTTTTAAAGAAAAAAGGCTGGGGGTTTTGGCCCTGCCACGGGGGAAAATTTAAAGGTTGGCTTCCCCCACATTTTCCCAGTGCCCCAAAAAGGGACAAAAAACCCCCAAAAAAAGGAGAGAGAAAATCGCATCGCAAAGAAAAAAACCCTAGAAATTTTAACCCAAAAAAATGGGGTTTTCAACCATAACAGAAAAAAACCCAAAAGGGAGGCCCACGCCTCCTCCCTTATTTTTGCGGACAGGGGACCCCTTTTTTCCAGAACGGGAAAGATGAGAAAAAGCAATAAAAGATATATAAACACCGCCCCCCCCCCTCCTCCCCCCAGCTTTCAGGGGGTCTTTAAACCACCCCCCAGGGCCCTTTTTTGACCAAACCGCAGGCCTCACAAGGAAAAAGGGGGGGTCCCGAAAATCAGGGTCATTTTACAGTGGGGCCCAAAAAAATTATGCCCCCAAAAAGTTTAAAAAGGGAAATATTCCGTAAAGAGACATCAGGTGGGCCCCGCCAAAAACCTCTTTGGGGCCCGGAAACAAAAGCCCCATCGTCCCCCATCCGGAGCGTGATTGGCCGTGGTTTCCTCTTTTGGGTTTGGGGCATCGCCCCTTTTGGGAAAAACAGCGGTGGAGGAGATGGTAAAGGATTTTTCCTTGGAAAGCCCTCTGCCTCTTTTTTGTGGAGGTTTCAAAAATGGGTTTTCTCCGGGCGACATCCCCCGGGGAAAACTGAGGAGTCCTCTAGGGCTAGAAGGTTTTTGGGGAGAAAAGCGTTCGGGCCCCTGTAGTTGATGTGAAAAAGCGAGGCGGTCCCCCCCGGAACCCGACCTTGGGGTTCCCCCGGGTAAAAGGATTTTGGGAAACGTTTTTTTCCCCTTTTAAGGTAAACGTACAACCCTTTCTAAATTTCTCTAAAGGGGTTAGAAACATCAGCGGAAAAGTCCTCCGGGGAAAAGCAGAAATTTGGGGGCCTCTTTTGGAAACCCAAAAGGGGGGTTTAACCCGGCGGGATCCCCCGGAAAAAATTTTTCAAAATTTGGGCATAAAGCCAAGAAAAATTCAAAAATGACCCGGGACGGTTTTTTTTGGGCCCCGCTGGGGGACTTAGGCGATTGAGACACACTGCTTTTTGGGGGGGCCCCCTCTATGTTTCCTCTCAAAACGCAGGGATTTTTAGCCCCAGGGCCCGCTGGTAACTCCCTTTCCCGGCATATTCTTGGAGGTCCCCCCGCTGGGTTTTAAGGGGCTCGGGGGAGGGCCCACCATCCCGTAATTGCCCTTTTTGGAGCGGTTTTTTTTTCAAAGTCCCCCCGATCGGGTTCCCCGCTGGACCCAAATGGGGGTTTGGCACAAAGCTTGAGTTTGGCGGCAAGGGCCCCTATTGGGCAGATTCAAGAAACAAAATTTACTCTGATTTCCAGCTCCCCCACCAAATGGCAAAATCCTGCACCCCCCCCTTTTTTTTTCGCGTTTTTTGGAAAAAGATGCCTGGGGGCTGTTTCTTTCAAATGCAGCCGAAAAATCAGGGGCTATCTGCCTGGCGACCCCGTGGCAAGTACCCTTTTGTTAAAGGGGAGAAGGGGGGTTTAAACCCCCAATTTAGGGGGCCATTGAGGGGCCCCGGGGCAAAGGGGGGCTTTGCTGTTGGGGGGGGACCCCCTGTATCAGCCCCCACCCCTCCTCCCCTGTTTGTGCTGCACCCCCCTCCACCTCTCTGACCCGTTTCTGCAAAAGTTGGGGGCGCGCGGGCCGCCATCTTGGATTTTTTGCCTTTCGGTTCCCGGGGGGCTCCTGCTCTCGGCCCCTGCTCCGCAGGAGAAACCCCTTTCCCATACAGGGGTGTTGCGGGTGGCATTCGGGTCACCTGTGGCTGCGATCTGCGGCCGGTCTGCGCTGCTGGACGCAGCTGATCGCGGGTTTGGCTGGCGGGGTTCGGGAGCCGAGGCGTGCTACATCTCCCTGCGCCGGCGCCAGAACCGGAAGTCCCGACATGAACTTAAACTTCCTCCCTAACAGGTAGTATCGCAGGGAGTCTAAGGCCTACTTGATTGCTAGACACTCCTTTTCTATTATTGAATAATTCTTTTCACAAGGGGACAATTTTCGGCTGAGGTAAACTACTGGGTATTCTTCCCCATTAGTCTCTTGGGAAATGACAGCCCCCAGCCCCACATGTGATGTATTGGTCTGAACGATGAATTCTCTAGAAAAGTCCGGGGCTACTAAAACAGGTTGCTTACACAGGGCTAACTTCAGCTCCTGAAAAGCCTGTTCAGCTTCCGGGGACCACTTCACCATGGCTGATTTCGTGCCTTTAGTAAGGTCAGTCAGGGGCACTGCAATTTCTGCGAAGTTAGGGATGAACCTCCTATAATAACCAACGATCCCTAGGAAGGCCCTGACCTGCTTTTTGGTGTGAGGACGTGGCCAGTTCTGGATGGCTTCCACCTTCTTTATTTGTGGCTTTATCTCGCCTCTTCCCACGATATAGCCAAAGTACCTGGCTTCCTCCATCCGCATAGCACACTTGCTGGGGTTTACCGTAAACCCAGCCAACTTTAACGCATCCAGGACTGCTTGGACCTTATGCAGATGACTCTCCCAGTCTCGGCTATAGATGACTATGTCATCCAGATAGGCCGCTGCATACTGCCGGTGGGGTCGTAATATACGGTCCATGGCCCTTTGGAAAGTGGCAGGTGCTCCCTGCAACCCAAAAGGCATACTGACGTACTGATAAGACCCTTCGGGTGTGGAGAAGGCTGTCTTCTCCCTGGCTTCCTTGGATAAGGGAATTTGCCAATATCCCTTCGTAAGGTCCAAGGTGGTGATGTACCGGGCCGGTCCTAACCTCTCTATTAGTTCATCCACCCGGGGCATAGGGTACGCATCAAACTTGGAGACTTCATTGAGCTTGCGGTAGTCATTACAAAATCTCCATTCCCCGTTTGGTTTTGGTACCAACACTATCGGGCTCGACCACCCACTCTTGGACTCCTCTATTACCCCCAAGTGTACCATCCTCTTGACATCCTGGGCCCATATTTCCCATCGAGCTTCAGGGATCCTGTAGGGCTTTACATTTACCCTAACGTTTTGTTCGTTACGGATCTCATGCTCAATACCTTTTATAAGACCTGGTAACTCAGAAAACGTATTTATTACGTTGCAGCATTTCCTTACATTGCTGCTTCTGTGATGGGGACAGGGTCTCAGCAATTTTAACCATTTCAACCTTAGCCTCCGGCTGGATCACCAAACAGGGGGTTGCGGGAGGTCCTCTATCCTTCTAAGGTTTCAGCAGATTAACATGGTATATCTGCAGGGGCTTTCTCTTACCGGGTTGGTGTATTCGGTAATTAACATTACCCACTTTTTCCATCACCTCATACGGTCCCTGCCACCTTGCCAGAAATTTGCTTTCCACCGTTGGCACCAGGACAAGGACGCGGTCCCCTGATTTGAAGTCTGGCAGACCGATTGTAAACCCGGAATTGCGCTTCCTGGGCCTGCAGAAGATGTTCTTTTACTATGGGCATCACATTGGACATCCTGTCACTCATCTGGGCCACATGTTCTATCACATTTTTATAGGGAGTGGTTTCACTCTCCCAGGTCTCCTTTGCGATATCAAGCAAGCCCCTGGGGTGCCGACCATACGGTGGGGCTTGGGGAACTTCCGGGATAGCAAACAAGAGGTATGGTAATGAGCAGTCCCAATCCCGACCATCCCTTTCTACTACCTTCCTCAGCATAGCTTTTAAGGTTTTGTTAAACCTCTCCACCAACCCGTCTGTTTGGGGGTGATATATGGAGGTGCGCAATGATTTAACCTTCAGGATTTTGCACAGATCCTTCATCACCCTAGACATAAATGGTGTCCCTTGGTCCGTCAGGATCTCCTTAGGCAGACCCACTCTAGAAAATATGATGAATAGCTCTCGGGCAATGGATTTGGACGAGGTGTTTCTTAAGGGTACTGCTTCTGGGTATCAGATCGCATAGTCGACGACTACCAGGATGTATTGATGGCCCCTCGGCGACTTCACCAGGGGCCCCACCAGGTCCATCGCAGTCCGTTCAAACGGCACTTCAATTATGGGTAACGGTACCAAGGGACTACGGAAATGTGCAACCGGAGAGGTAACGTGGCACACGGGACAGGACTGACAAAAATCCCTGATTTCCCTAAAACACCCTGGCCAGTAAAACCTCTGTAAGACCCGTTCATGGGTCTTCTGTCCCCAAGTGACCACCCAACACATGAGAGGGAGCAAGGTCTAACCCCATGCGCCTGTAGGGTACAGGTACCAGTAGCTGCTCAATGACTTCATCCCTCACCTTGGTTACCCGGTACAAGAGCTCACTATTCATTGCAAAATGGGGGTACCGCTCATCTGCCCCTGGCTCCTGGGGAACCCCATTTAACACGGTTACACTCTCTAGTGCACCTTTTAGGGTTAAATCCCTGAGCTGGGCAGTCCCAAAGTTGCCCCGGGATACTTCTAGATCAGGGACATTGGTTTCGGGAGGGGACTCCTCCTCCTCATCCCCTACCAAAACTGTAAAGGGAAACTCATGGGGTACTTCTGTACCCGTAACCTCTGCCTCCTCTTGGCACTCTGGGTGGGTAGGTGATGTAGCTTTCGCCCATAGATCCCAGAATAAGGGAAAATCCCACCCAACAATGACAGCGTGCATTAGATTTTCGACAATACCCACACTGTGTGACACAGTAGTCCCGTCCGTGCCGATGGTCACCTGAGCCACAGGGTGATGCTTCGTGTCTCCGTGGATACAGAGTACCCCCAACCACTTACCAGGGACAAGCACATGTGGAAGTGTGGCCCTTACCAGGGTCACCAAACTCCTTGAGTCCAGTAGTCTAGTCACTTTAGTGCCATTCACAGACACGTGCAACACCTGTGGTCCTTCCCCAGGGCTGGGTATAGCGCTGCATACAGGATGCGCAAACCAGGAACAGCGTCGGCCCATAGCGCACTCCATAGGCTCAGTGACCTCTGGACACTGGGCGGCAATGTGACCGGGGCCTGACATTTCCAACAAATGTTCTCCCGGCCAGGGCCCCAGACCTGAGTTCAGACCCCACCTTGGCCTGAGGACGTCCCTCCTGAGTGGACCTGGACCCCTTCATTGAGCTGTCAGCCCCACTCCTGCCACCCCAGCAAGGTGCCCTCAGTTCCCCGAGTCATTCAGAGAGTGTTCCACAGCCACATATCTCTCCACTAGCCCCACCAGGTCATCCAGATTCTGGGGGTCCCCCTGTGCCACCCAGCATTGTACGGACTTAGGGAGTGCATGCACAAAACGGTCCATCGTGACTCGTTCGACCATTTGAGCAGGGGTACAGGTCTCAGGTTGTAACCACTTTTGGACCAGGTGGAACAGATCAAACATCTGGGACCGGGGCAGCTTGTCCTTGCTGTACCCCCAGCGATGTACCCGTTGTGCCCGGACTGCCAACGTCACTCCAAGTCGCGCCAGAATTTCAGACTTTAACTTACTGTACTCCTTGGCATCGTGCAGGGTCAGATCATAATAGGCCTTCTGGGGTTCTCCAGTGAGGAAAGGGGCTAAGACCTCGGTACACTGCTCTTGGGGTAGCTTCTCCCGGTCAGCTACCCTCTCGAACACCATCAGGAAGGCCTCGACATCGTCTTGTGGGGTCATTTTCTGGAGCGCCTCTCTCACGGACCTCCTCGCGTTGCGGCTCTCTCCGGTCACTGGGGTGGCCACCACCTCTCTGGTTCTGACGGACTCAGACAGCATCGCCATCTGCTGTACCAGGAGTTTGTTGGTCTCCTGTTGAGCTTGCACAGTTTCCATGTGGGCTTGTTGCTGCTGCTGCTTCTGGGTCTGGACCAGGTGCTCGACAAGCTCCGCCATGCTGTCCGTCTGACTTTTTAACCCTGCCGCTGCCTTGACCCAGGACATGCAGTCGTACTTTCAGGGATGGTTGCCCGCATTCAAGACACCAATTTGTTGGGGGTCAGCACAAAGGCAGGCACGTGAGCAGGTAGTCAGTTCATATAAATAAAGATTTATTGGAAGTTCATAAACTTGCAACACAAATACAGCTTCTCTTCAGCATATAAATCCACAGTGGCAAAATAACAACTCCTTGCATCAGGCAGGAAGATCAGTAAACATAAATGCAGAGTCTCACCGACTTGTAGCTCAGGTCCTCAGGCCTACACAGCCTCACAGTTTGGCAGCACACAGCTTCTGATTTCAGGTCCAGAAGCACACCTCCTGACGACCTGCACCAGCTGCCTTTTATCTGGCTGGTAAGACCTGGGCTGGAGTATTGGAGCGACCGTCCCACCCAGACTCTTGGGCCGCTCCATAAAAAACCCGCTGACAACAAAGAAAAAACTGCTCAGCAGCATATTGTTGCTGGCATCACGTTAATGGGTTTTTTATATCACCGAGGCCAGCCACCTCGGAGATAAATACCTCCCGTCTAAGACGGTCCCTCTGACCCTTCTACAACGGTGAATGTCTCTACAAACATAACATGTGCGGCCATTTTGTTAACACATTAGTGACAACAGATATACAGACAGCTTTTACATGCTGTATTACATAGGTATGTGCCCACTATATGTATAAGTGAGGTAAATACTAATACATTAAAATGGAGTCACAAAGGATCACACATATATATAACCTTTTGTTCCCATCCACAACACAGGCAATGTGTAGGGTTTATTAATAGGGATTGTTACAGGAAGATGGGAATTTCCTCATCTGACTTGAGATTTTGTATTTTTTTTATTTACGCCTTTCTTTTTTTATGACTTTTTTAGTCCCAATCGTGATCATCATTTGATTGCTCATATAAAATATCGCATTTCTTAGTGCATTACATTCTGTCGGTGTAACACTGCCCGGCTACCTACTGGACCCGACCTCTGGAAAAATCTAAAAAGCAGACACAGAAGTCAGACCTGGAAGCCTTTAAAGGGGTTTTATCGTTACAAAGATAATGTCTCAGATTAAGGGGACAGTAAAAATAAGCATTACCTCTGTCACTTGGTTTAGCAGATATGAGCTTTTCTGTAAATCTGTCTTCTATTTCTGCTGTTGCTGGTCAGAACGCCCCCTGGTCGATTCTCGCACCCTAGACACGCCCCCTGCACTGTGATTGGCTGGCTGACATTTCATTCAGCCTGTTGGGATACGCCTCTAGACAGGAAACACCCTGGCCACGCCCCCTGCGCTGTGATTGGCTGCCTGCACACTCTGTGTTTACTCCCCTCTGAGCTGTTAAAATCGATAGTGAAACCAAGGTCTGCTGGCTCTATGTACATCTCCCAGCTTTAGGGTCAATCTGAGAAAATTAGCTGAACAGCACGAGCAGCTCAAACGATAACACCCCTTTAATAGGTCCCTGATTACCACCCATAGACTGCCTGGTAACACATTGCAGAGGGCGCCAATGAGCTGAGAGAGGAAACCCCCTCCCTCCACAACCACTTAGATACACTGGTCACAACCCAATGCGGCATCTAAGGGGTGAAACAGCTATCTGAGGTCTGTCCACTCTCCTCTAGAGCAGGGTCCTGGCGGTCATCAGATCCCTGGGCCCCAGCTTCCCCCAGCACATGGCACTGACTGCCCCCCTGACTGCTCATGACTGCCCCAAGACGTATTGTGGTCCTTATGGGGTTAATGGGTCTGTGGATGTTTTCATGGACCGGAATCACACGTCTACGTCTTTCCACTAGTCCCTGAAGAGGACATCTTGAATAGAGCGGGGTCTTCTGTGGTTCTCAATAGTTAAACTCTCTAATAGCTTCAAATAATTCACCAAGGTATTTTGTGCAAACCTTATGGTCAGAAGCGTCGTAGGCTTTTTCGGTGCCTGAAGACCCTGCGATTTCAGTGGAGTCAGAGTCCGGCAGGAGGTCGGGGTTCTCTGCAGTAGATGCACCTGATGTACTGGGGGCAGCGAGAATCTCCTCCCTGATAAGGGACAATATTAGGGTTAGTGGTCTCATCCGGGTTTGGCTATGTATAGTCTACAGGCCGCTGGGGAATGAGAGGAGGGAACCGTTCATATCCAGACATGTAACACACGGCTCAGGCGCTGCAGGAACATTGGAGCTGCTGTGGCGCAGTCCATACAGACGCAGCTCGTTTTAGAAATCCCACAGTTCATAGACGAGGAACACTACGTTTGGGATCAGCCCCCGACCCACGTGATGTGCATACGTACCCGAGTCCCATGAGCCACCTGGAAAGGAAGCATTGCCACGCTGCTTTGCCTCCTGTGTACCTCCCCATTATATAAGGCACCTGTGCTGCCATTGGGGGAAACGTTGCGGTAAAAACTGCACCTGCAGCCATTAGGGTATGTTCGCCCAGTGTACTGCGGTGCACACAGGTACATGCCCTAATATTCCTGCTGTTGAAGGGACACGCTGGCCAGTACGTACTTTGCACAACGCATGGCCCTGCCTCTTATTACTGCATTTTTTGGACAATAAGACGCCCCTAAGGTTTAGAGGAGGAAAATAAGAAAAACAAATTGAAGCAAACAGTGCGGGCTCAGGTGTAGTTCTTATTGGTTCCATTTTGGGACAGATGCAACTTTTTATTCCATTTTTTTGGGGGTATGAAGTGACCAAAGAAACTCAGTTTTGGTGTTTGGAATATTCTTCCTTCCGTGGTGTTCAGCGCTCGGGATAAATGAGGTTATGTTCTAATAGATCGGTTGTGGCGATAACGATTAAATGTGTCTTATAGTCCAAAATATACGGTAATGTGGTATTTCTCAGCGAGTAAGCACCGAAAGAAGGGACATTGCTTCTTTACACGGCCGCACAGTACGCAAGCGTTTTACATAGCACTCAAGGGGGGGGGGGGGGGGGGGGGGTGCCATGATATTTACCGCGTGGGGTTATGCAGTTTTGACGTTACAACCCTGTATATGATACAATTCCGTAATGGGGGAACCACATGCCTAAGGAAATAACACGACCAAGGGAGAAGGTCTGAAAGTGTCCGGCAAAAAAATAAAAAAACAAAACAAATAGTATCCTGCTGCTCACAAGGTCGGAGACCTCGTCAGGCAGGAGGAGCACCGTCTGGCTGACAGGACTCTGGAGGTGCACAGGGCTCTCCGACCTCCTGTCCTATCAGAGGGAAGCAATCTGTGCGGTCCTGGAGATGACTGGGCTAATCTATAGGTTATGCCCTGGAAACTTCCCCAAACACTGAAGGACTGACCCCAGCGCTGCTCTCCTGACCCCAGGTCTGGGGAACATTCACACATGGCAGAATCTCTGCAGCCAGGGCCGGGATTTCTGACCTTGTTCACACTGGAAGTAGCCCGGGCGGATTGAACCATTTCATGCCCCAACGTTGGGTCAAGGGTGGAAATGGCGACGTTACTGCTGGATTCACCGACATCAACATTTCTAATGAAACCAATAAAGATACAAAAAAGCTTTTTATTAAACACCCAGTAAAAACAAGAAACTCCCAATGCTTTGTTCTCGCGGCCTCGACGGAATAGAACGAAGGGTCAGGGCTGAAGCTACAGGTCGGTGGCCGGACCCCCCCAGCTGTCATCCTCTGAGCTGGAACTCCTCGCCCGGTTAAACTTCTTGCGCAGCGCGTCGTGCTCGTATTCCCTGCTGGAGAGACAGTCAGTAAGCTGGTGAGCGGCAGGATACTGGGACCTCCATATAGAACAGACATCCTCAAACTGCGGCCCTCCAGCTCTTGAGAAACTAAAACTCCCATCATGCATTTATATCATGTAGAACAGTGGGCATGATGGGAGTTGTAGTTTCCCAACAGCTCTAGAGCCGCAGTTTGCGGAAGCCTGATATAGCAGATCTCCATAGAGCGGCCACCGGGAAGCGGCACCAGGTAATAAAGTCCTGGGTAGATTCTTCCAGAAATCTGTTCATCAATGCGGCTTACTGGGTCTGAGCCACAGTGCCCGTCAATTAGGGGCAACTGCTTATTACGACCACTCGTCTATTACGAGCGCCCGCCTGCCATGTCTACAGTGCCCATCTATTATAAGCACTCGTTTATTGGGAGCACTCGCCTGTCATGTCTACAGTGCCCGTCTATCACCCGAAGGAACCCATCTGCCCTTGGGGACCATTCACATGGAGCCGGTTCTTGCAGGATTTTCGGCCATCGGTTCCATACATGCAGATGGTCTGGTTTGTGCAGCAGATGCAGAGATTTCTCCAAGACCATCGAGACGTACAGAAGAGAATCTGCAGGGTGTGAATATCGGCCAATTGTATAGACGTCTGAGCTCCCACCATGCTCTGCTGCCCGGTCATCGCAGGACTTATTGGGTTCCTCGTCACCATGAGCTTTATATAATGCAGCTCAGAGCTGTTCCCAGCGGCGCCTTCACCTCAGGAGTCAGGATGAATTTCACAGATCAGGAATCCAGTGGGTGTCCTGCTCACAATTCACAGCTCGGTTCATGCTTATACAGGGAAGGCTGCCAATCAATGCGAAGCACCGCCCACTGGACTCCTAAGGCAATGAATAATACACTAGTTGTAATGACTCTTTTCCTGTAACTATACAGCAATTTGCTCCGCCCACTCCAAGATGGCGGCAGACTGGTTATATGTTAATAGCACTTAATAGGATGAGAATCCAGGCCGATGGGAGATGGAGATTTACCAGCATCGGTCGGGTTCAAAGATAAGCGCGGTGGGAGGAGACTGAAGCCATCACGTGTATCGTACCTGTTACTGTGAATCCACAGCGGACGCGGCTGCATCGCTCTATCCTATAACAGAGAAAGAGGTGTTAATGCTCCGCACCCATCCCCCATGATACTACCCTTGAAACAACCCCTTCTCCACACGCTCCCAAAGTAACTCCCCATCCACACCAATCTTGAAATGAACCCCCTCCACACTACCTTCCCCGAAATAACTTCCCCTCCACCCCACCTCCAAAATAAGACCCCATCCACACAAACCCCCAGAAATAACCCCCCTCCGGCCCACCCACAAAATTCCCTTCGCCACACCCCTAAAATAACTTCCTTTCCCCACCAACCCCGAAACAACTCCTCCTCCGAACACCTTCCGAAATAACCCTCCCTCCGCCCAACCCCTGAAATAAACCCTCCCTCCACATCAACCCCAAAATAACTCCCTGTCCGGACATCCTCCCAAAATAACCCCCCCTCCACAATACCTCAAGCTATGACATCAATACATTCTCCCTGTACCAAGACATCACTGTGTGCATTACCCCTAAGCTGTGACATCAATACATTCTCCCTGTACCAAGATCACTTCACTTAGTGTGCATATACCCTACACACTATAGCTGTGACATCAATACATTCTCCCTGTACAGTGACATCACTGTGTGCATTACCCCTAAGCTGTAACATCACTGTGTGCATTACCCCTAAGCTGTGGCATCAATACATTATCCCTGTACAGTGACATCACTGTGTGCATTATCCCTGTACAGTGACATCACTGTGTGCATTATCCCTAAGCTGTGGCATCAATAAATTCTCCCTGGTACAGTGACATCACTGTGTGCATTATCCCTAAGCTGTGTCATCAATACATTCTCCCTGTACCAAGACATCACTATGTGCATTACCCCTAAGCTGTGACATCAATACATTCTCCCTGTACAGTGACATCACTGTGTGCATTATCCCTGTACAGTGACATCACTGTGTGCATTATCCCTGAACAGTGACATCACTGTGTGCAAAATCCCTGAACATTGACATCACTGTGTGCATTATCCCTAAGCTGTGTCATCAATACATTCTCCCTGTACCAAGTCTTCACTATTTGCATAACCCCTAACCTGAGTCATACATACATTCTCACATTCTCCCTGTACAGTGACATCACTATGTGCATTACCCCTAAGCTGTGACATCAATACATTCTCACATTCTCCCTGTACAGTGACATCACTGTGTGCATTACTCCTAAGCTGTGTCATCAATACATTCTCCCTGTACAGTGACATCACTATGTGCATTATCCCTAAGCTGTGACATCAATACATTCTCCCTGTACAGTGACATCACTGTGTGTATTATCCCTGTACAGTGACATCACTGTGTGCATTACCCCTAAGCTGTGGCATCAATACATTCTCCCTGTACAGTGACATCACTGTGTGCATTATCACTAAGCTGTGACATCAATACATTCTCCCTGTACAGTGACATCACTGTGTGCATTACTCCTAAGCTGTGTCATCAATACATTCTCCCTGTACAGTGACATCACTGTGTGCATTATCCCTGTACAGTGACATCACTATGTGCATTATCCCTAAGCTGTGACATCAATACATTCTCCCTGTACAGTGACATCACTGTGTGCATTATCCCTAAGCTGTGTCATCAATACATTCTCCCTGTACCAAGACATCACTATGTGCATTACCCCTAAGCTGTGACATCAATACATTCTCCCTGTACAGTGACATCACTGTGTGCATAATCCAGTACAGTGACATCACTGTGTGACATTATCCCTAAGCTGTGTCATCAATACTCTACATCTCACTTGCATTACCAAGACAATCACTATTGTGCCATTGATCCCCTAAGCTGTGTCATCATATACATTTTCTCACATTCATCCTATGCTCAACTGACAATCACTATGTGCATTACCCTAAGCTGTGACTATACACAATACCACTTTCTCACACATTCATCCCCTGTACAGTGACATCACTGTGTGCTTATACTCACTTAAGCCTGTGTCATCAATACATTCTCCCTGTACAGTGACATCACTGTGTGCATTATCCCTAAGCTGTGACATCAATACATTCTCCCTGTACAGTGACATCACTGTGTGCATTATCCCTAAGCTGTGTCATCAATACATTCTCCCTGTACAGTGACATCACTGTGTGCATTATCCCTGTACAGTGACATCACTGTGTGCATTATCCCTAAGCTGTGACATCAATACATTCTCCCTGTACCAATACATCACTATGTGCATTACTCCTAAGCTGTGTCATCAATACATTCTCCCTGTACAGTGACATCACTGTGTGCATTATCCCTGTACAGTGACATCACTGTGTGCATTACCCCTAAGCTGTGGCATCAATACATTCTCCCTGTACAGTGACATCACTGTGTGCATTATCCCTAAGCTGTGGCATCAATTCATTCTCCCTGTACAGTGACATCACTGTGTGCATTACCCCTAAGCTGTGGCATCAATACATTCTCCCTGTACAGTGACATCACTGTGTGCATTATCCCTAAGCTGTGACATCAATACATTCTCCCTGTACCAATACATCACTATGTGCATTACTCCTAAGCTGTGTCATCAATACATTCTCCCTGTAATACAGTGTCATACCATCTCACTGTCCCGTGCATATACATCCCTGTACAGTGACATCACTGTGTGCATTACCCTAAGCATTGTGGCATTCAATCACATTCTCCCTGTACAGTGACATCACTGTGTGCATTATCCCTAAGCTGTGACATCAATACATTCTCCCTGTACAGTGACATCACTGTGTGCATTATCCCTAAGCTGTGTCATCAATACATTCTCCCTGTACATTATCCTTTGAAGTGTCCAGAAAAAACCTAAAGATCAAATAGATCAGATGTTAAAATTTAAAAATGAACTGGGAAATCGAGGGGGAGGCAGAAATCCAGGGGGAGGCAGATGGTGAGAAAGACCAGATAGCAAAAGGTTATCAAAGAACTTTCCAAGTCTTGCTGTTGCATCGGCTCCTGTGGATACTTTCTCATCTGTTCCCTCCTCCTCTTTTTTTTTTTTTTTTTTTTTTTTTAGAGGATATGAAGTGAATTCCACATGTTTTGCAGGATCACAAATGACCAACATAGTGGAAGATGAGAACAACATAATGAGTTTATCTGATCGGGGGTTAACGAGTGATGAGATAGAAATTGAGATCTTTCTAAAGTTAGTTACTAAGGAGGGAGATCAAATTTACCAGAATTTTATAGGAGGTTCTAAAAATTTCACTAAAGCGGAGATGGCTGCTCTGGTGAGATTAGAGAAGGATCAATCCTGATCAAACCCTCCGATAAAGGGGGCAATGTTGTTGTTTTGTATCCTAAACCGTATACGGATATGTGCCGTAAACCACTCGATGATAGGAGCTGCTGTGCAGTATTGAAACAGAACCCGGTAGCTCAATTTATGACCCACTTAGAGGATATTGTAACTAAGGCTTAGATAGAGGTGTTATCTCTGGGAATTAATGCAAATATATGAGAAACTCCCAATGACTGTGACGTTCTCCGCACTCCCCAAAATATATTAGAGGGACAAATCCATTAAAAGGGAGGCCAAATGCCTCTGGGATAAATTTCCTGACAGGCTGTTGAGTATTTTTGTAGCACATGGGGCCTTTATAGTTCAAGTGTTAGACTTCATTCTATGTCATAATTGCTTTCTTTTTAACTCAAAAATCTACCACTAACTCAGGGGAACCACGATGGGGAACCTCTGTGCTCCCACATACGCAAACTTATACCTGTGTTGGTGGGAAGACAGGATGGTGTTTAATGACCGGAATGAGCAAATGAAATCTAAGATACTATTCTGGGTCCGTTTCATAGACGACATTTTTTTCATATGGAACGGCCATCGGGAAACATTCAAAGAGTTTGTATCTTGTCTAAATATTAATGAGAGAGGCCTTCAGCTCACTTTTGAATCAAATGCACAAAGACTTGAGTTCCTTGATGTAGAAATATTCTAGAGCATTAATGAATTTCTAAGCGCAAGAACTTATAAGAAAGCCACCGCGACCAACAGTCTATTGCAATGGGAGAGCCATCACCCGGTACCACTAAAAAAAAAAAAGGGATTCCCCATGGGCAATTTTTGAGAATAAGGTGAAACTGCTCACATTTAATCAACTTCTATGTACAGGCACGTGAGCTGCATTTTCAGAATAGGGGCTGTCCTCAATGTATACATTGCAATTGCTTTAAAACAGGATCGTACTAAACTCTAGACTCCAAGGGAGAGGACTACAAGCTTTAAGACTGCTAGAACTGTAACAACTTTAGATGACAGATCACGGGAGATGACAAAAGCGATTGGGAAACACTGGGACATCTTCTGCTTGACCCAGACCTGGTGGATATATTCCCTAACAGGCCATAGACATCATACAGACGAGGGAGATCACTGAAAGATAGACTTACACATAGACACTTCACAAAGGGTGGCCGGAATCGATCGGCACCTTTAGGTGCGGCGAGGAGCATGTGTCCGGCCCTTTCATCCCACAGACTAAGGGCCACATGTATGAAAACTGTCTTGGTCTGAGACTTTCTTTATTGCCCATAGCAACCAGAGTTCCCCTTACATTTCATCTAGTGCTCTGAAAGAATGAAATGGGTGCTCTGATTGGTGGCTATGGGCTCTGATTGGCCGCTATGGGCTCTGACTGGCCGCTATGGGCTCTGATTGGTTGCTACAGGCAACAAAGAAAGTCTTAGACCCAGACAGTTTTCATACATGTCCCCTTAAATCTTTTGGTGAGAAGAATGGGAGGACATTTTTCCTCAGACATTTCACAAAGTGTAAATCCACGGGTTTAGCGCGCTTGTGCATGTTCTCTTTATTATGTGGGAAGACCATTCATCTTCGAGACGTCGGACAGGCGATGACGTAGGAGACATCAGAAATAAAAGGGACACAACAGCCCCACATGTTTGGGAGGCTCGGGGGGGGGGGGGGGGCCTAAATGTTCTGGTAATTGAAATAGTTCATCCATCACCAAGAAAATGTGATCTGGATAACAGAATTCTGCGCAGAGCGGCCGAGCACCTGGATCAGTGGACTCCGCGCGTCTCTTAAGTTTGGGTGTTTTTTGCAGATCGCCTTCTGTTTTTGGTTGATGACCTGATTTTGGGAGGTGGATACTTACCTCAATGGGCACGAGCCATCTGACTGGATTGGTACTGACTCTGGATTCATCGCTCTGGTAGCATCTCCTTTTAGATATCTCTCTATTCTCTTCACGAGTTGTGAGGGGTTTGTCACCTTCACCTGAGGGCCTCTATAGGCCACTTGTTTCTGGAAGCTTGGAGCGTTGTTGCTGTAGTGAAGACGACGTATTTGATGTTTTCATTGATTTCATACCTGCTGGTGAGATTCAGTATCCTCAATATGACTCATACCATGATGGGCGGGTTTACATGGTGACATCAGGGACGGGCGCATGCGCTGTCTGGTGGATACCTGCGCAGTTTGCTGTATATAGCCTGTACTAGTAAGGGCAGATTGATGTGAGGGAGTGACATATGAGCGCATGTGCCATATGGCTGTGTTGCAAGCATCGTCCTGTGCTCTACACTTCTGGTTACGGCAGTAGAAGTGGCGTCTGTGCATTTCATTGCGCATGCGCAGCTCCATCAATAATGAGCACCAAACATCACCGCAGGTCTTGTTGTTTGTCTTCTTGGCTACATGACGATGCGATCTTTAAGCTGCGCCGCGCCTGCGCAGTAGGGTCCTACGAACGCCAGTACCTTGCAGGCCAGTTAGATGCTTTGTGCTATATCTCTTTGGTTTGTAGAACCTGCCTGGGTATCAGTGGCACAAATTATGGCGATCATTTATTACTGGCCCGTCCCCTGATGACCCTAATCATATAGGGGAAACATGTCGGGGTGTTCTATATACCACATGTGGACTTTAGCTGAATCTATGCACTTATTTTTAGGTTGATATTAGGGTATTTTTGAGGGAGAGTTATCAGCAGTGGGACCACCCTGGTCGGGGCGATGATCCCACATTTCTTCCTTAGGGTGAATATTGGCAGGTTTCCATTCATTAGGGAAAGCTGCCTCTGGACAACAGACTCGTGTATATACAATCTGTACAGTATCTCCCAGAAGTCAGGACGCCCCTCACGTTATATACAGCATCTCCCAGAAGTCAGGACGCCCCTCACATTATATACAGCATCTCCCAGAAGTCAGGACGCCCCTCACATTATATACAGCATCTCCCAGAAGTCAGGACGCCCCTCACATTATATACAGCATCTCCCAGAAGTCAGGACGCCCCTCACATTATATACAGCATCTCCCAGAAGTCAGGACGCCCCTCACATTATATACAGCATCTCCCAGAAGTCAGGACGCCCCTCACATTATATACAGCATCTCCCAGAAGTCAGGACGCCCCTCACATTATATACAGCATCTCCCAGAAGTCAGGACGCCCCTCACATTATATACAGCATCTCCCAGAAGTCAGGACGCCCCTCACATTATATACAGCATCTCCCAGAAGTCAGGACGCCCCTCACATTATATACAGCATCTCCCAGAAGTCAGGACGCCCCTCACATTATATACAGCATCTCCCAGAAGTCAGGACGCCCCTCACATTATATACAGCATCTCCCAGAAGTCAGGACACCTCTCACATTATATACAGCATCTCCCAGAAGTCAGGACGCCCCTCACATTATAGACAGCATCTCCCAGAAGGACAAACCTCACATTATAAACAGCATCTCGCAGAAGGACAACCCTCACATTATAGACAGCATCTCGCAGAAGTCAGGACACCCCTCACATTATATACAGCCTCTCGCAGAAGTCAGGACACCCCTCACATTATATACAGCATCTCCCAGAAGTCAGGTCACCCCTCCCATTATATACAGCCTCTCGCAGAAGTCAGGACACCCCTCACATTATATACAGCCTCTCGCAGAAGTCAGGACACCCCTCACATTACATACAGCCTCTCGCAGAAGTCAGGACACCCCTCACATTACATACAGCATCTCCCAGAAGTCAGGACACCCCTCACATCATATACAGAAGCCATGACTCGGGGGGTGTCCTGACTTTTGCGGTCACTCGGGGACTGTCCTCACTTTTGCGGTCACTCGGGGACTGTCCTCACTTTTGCGGTCACTCGGGGACTGTCCTCACTTTTGCGGTCAATCGGGGACTGTCCTCACTTTTGCGGTCACTCGGGGACTGTCCTCACTTTGCGGTCACTCGGGGACTGTCCTCACTTTTGCGGTCAATCGGGGACTGTCCTCACTTTTGCGGTCAATCAGGGACCGTCAGGCCCGGACTGGCCATAGGGCAAACCGGGCATTTGCCCGGCGGGCCGCAGGGCCGGCTCGGATCGCCCGCCGAGGGGACCAGTGTTCCCCCCCGGCGGGCCCCGAGTCCCGGCGCCAGTCTGTGGCGCGCTACAGGGGCCGCAATGGTCGCATCAGCGACCGGACCCCTGTGGCAGGGGACCGACAGGCTCCCCCTCGCCACACGGCTGCACGGCCGGGTCACAGACCCAGCCATGCAGCCATCACGGCCGCCGCCTGCACCGCGCGGTGCAAGCAGCAGCCGAGGCTGAACATCTGGGATCTTCTGATCCCGTCTGTTCAGCTCCCAGCAGGCCGCGGGGCAGGCGCGCGATGTGATGACGTCATCGCGCGCCCGCTCCGCGTCCTGCACTCTGCTGCCGGCGGCCTCCGGGGAAGAAGACAGAAGAGGAAGCAGAGACCTCAGATAAGTATAGTTTTTACTTATTTTTAAAAAACTACTGCCCTGTCTACCTGCCCCGCCTAGCTATATACCAGCCCTGTCTACTTGCCCCGCCTAGCTATATACCAGCCCTGTCTACCTGCCCCGCCTAGCTATATACCAGCCCTGGCTACCTGTATACCTGCCCCGCCTAGCTATATACCAGCCCTGTCTACCTGCCCCGCCTAGCTATATACCAGCCCTGGCTACCTGTATACCTGCCCCGCCTAGCTATATACCAGCCCTGGCTACCTGCTCTGCCTAGCTATATACCAGCCCTGGCTACCTGCCCTGCCTAGCTATATACCAGCCCTGCCTAGCTATATACCAGCCCTGTCTAGCTATATGCCTGCCCTGTCTAGCTATATGCCGCAGGACCTGCCCTTATATGCCTATAAGTGGCCCTGTCTATATACTGGCCCTGACTGCCTACATACTGGTCCTAGCTGGCTAATTACTGCCCCTGGCCCTAGCTGGCTAATTACTGGCCCTACCTGACTAGTTACTGGTGGCAACCCTAGCTACCTGGCTGATTACTGGTGGCAACCCTAGCTACCTGGCTGATTACTGGTGGCAACCCTAGCTACCTGGCTGATTACTGGTGGCAACCCTAGCTACCTGGCTGATTACAGGGGGCAGCCCTAGCTACCTGGCTAGTTACTGGGGGCAGCCCTAGCTACCTGGCTAGTTACTTGGGGCAGCCCTAGCTACCTGGCTAGTTACTGGGGGCAGCCCTAGCTACCTGGCTAGTTACTGGGGGCAGCCCTAGCTACCTGGCTAGTTACTGGGGGCAGCCCTAGCTACCTGGCTAGTTACTGGGGGCAGCCCTAGCTACCTGGCTAGTTACTGGGGGCAGCCCCAGCTACCTGGCTAGTTACTGGGGGCAGCCCCAGCTACCTGGCTAGTTACTGGGGGCAGCCCCAGCTACCTGGCTAGTTACTGGGGGCAGCCCCAGCTACCTGGCTAGTTACTGGGGGCTAATTACAGGGGTAGGCCCTGTCTACCTACCAAATTAATGGAGGAAGGCCCTGTTTACCTACCTAATGGGGGTCTACCTATTTACATGCCACTTATCTGACATTTTTTAATTTCTAATTTTTAGGGTCTAACATACGCTGTTTGGGGAATTGATAGGAAAGTGCTGGAAAAGAGAGGAGTCTAAGATGTATTTGTGGTAAATTCTACAGAGACGAGTAGTGGCCACTAGAAGAAGACATTGCATGCTGTACCAGACAGAGAAAGAAATGGAAGGGAACGACTTATCAGGGATGACGTCATGGAAGTTTGAGCCAGAAGGAGAAGAAACGGAGAAGAGAACAACTCCCATCAGAGATGACGTCTCCTGTGAGTCCCTGCTGTCAGGGGTCATGTTACTTCTGTGTTGAGTCAGTGCTGTATTCATGTGATGGTGACCTGACTACTGGTGATGTGATTGGTGGGGTTGTAGGTTATGTTGGTGCTTGTGTAGTGTCAGTGTGGGCTTGTCCCAGATTGTAAAGCAAGCGCACACCTGACTCTGTGATGAGGGGTTTCTCTGCACCACTGTTTCTTTCTTGCTTGCGTGTAAGCTGCTTTCACACGGAGCGGTTTTGGTGCATTTTTTGTGTAGAAATGTACAGCATTAACTGCTCTGCCTTTCTGCAAAAAAACGCACCAAAACACATCAAAAACCAAAAACACTCCGTGTGAAAGCAGCTTCATAGTGTAGTTTATTTTAGAAAGTGGCGAGGTGCGAGAACAAGGGGAATTTTTTAAGCGGATAATGTATGTGGGCAGGTGGGGGCTTAGTGCCAGGGCTGATTTTTATTCCCAGTCCGGCCCTGGGGACCGTCCTCACTTTTGCGGTCAATCGGGGACCGTCCTCACTTTTGCGGTCAATCGGGGACCGTCCTCACTTTTGCGGTCAATCGGGGACCGTCCTCACTTTTGCGGTCAATCGGGGACCGTCCTCACTTTTGCGGTCCCTTAGGGGTGTCCTCACTTTTGTGATATCCTGTATATACACACATGCGCACTATATACACACACACGCGCACTATATACACACACACACACACACACACTATATACAGCCATCCCGGTGTGTGACGTAACCTGCGCTCCTGGTAGAGGTGCGTTACCTGTGCGGGGGGGCTGTAGGAGCCACGAGGTGGGGATTGACCTGTGTGGTGAGGCGACGCCTCGGTTGGTGACTGGTTTCCATGGTAGGACGAGGTTTCGATAGAGGACTGGCCACTGTAGTGATAGGAGGGATCATACGGGGGGCGGACATCGTGGTACGGAGGGGAATGCTCAGTGACCGGTTCCGAGGATCGGGCCAGTGCCGGCTCCGGGAGCTCTTCCTCCAGCTCCTGGTCAGTGTAGGCTCCACCCTCGGCGTCCGTCTCCTCATAGTCACTGTTTGCACGACTGTCGCAGCTCAGGTAATCCGAAGACCCAACTGCGGAGCCGTTCATCAGATCCAGAGGCTCAGTACCCGGAGTCTCAGCCTGAAATCAGAGGTTGGTAGCGGTTTGACCTACAGCCCAGGTTTCCATACAAACCCTCCCCCGAGGAACAAGCCATACTTTCTCCTCCGTGGTCCAGATGGGTCTGGCCTGCTCCGTCCGGATCATCTCCTTCAGGCTGGGAAGCCACGAGTCACTGGCTCCACTCAGGTTAATGGTGGCTGAAAAGAAAGGATTGGGTGTGAACGAGGGAAGATACAGAAGATGGTGGAGACTCTCCACGACGCTGGAGAGACGCCATGAGGTGATCACCTGTGAAGAGATGTGAGAAGTTCTTGCGCAGTTTCACGGCTTGTGCATAGAGACGCCGGGAACTCTTCTTAGATTCGGGGAGAAGCCACTGCCGCATCGCCTTCACCCCCTGCCTGTTCTCAGGATTGCAGAAAACCACGATCGGGTAGAACTGCACGTAATTGAGGTGCTCCACCGCCGTCGGCGTGATGTCCAAGAGCGCATGCTTGTTCTAGAAGGGAAGGGAAACCATCAGCAGCTGCACCAAACCCAATCGTAGGAGACCCTGATCCCACAGGCTCCATCCTCTAGATTATAATTCCAAGACTAATAGGAGATCAGCACCCCCAACCTCATGGGCCATGTCCTCTGCTGACCACCACTGTGGTGTCACCCAGGCAGAACCAACCTCATGGGCCATGTCCTCTGCTGACCACCACTGTGGTGTCACCCAGGCAGAACCAACCTCATGGGCCATGTCCTCTGCTGACCACCACTGTGGTGTCACCCCCCGGGCAGAGATGAGGGGGCAGCACCGACCTCATGGACCATGTCCTCTGCTGACCACCACTGTGGTGTCAACCCCCGGGCAGAGATGAGGGGCAGCACTGACCTCATGGGCCATGTCCGATGCTGACCACCACTGTGGTGTCACCCAGGCAGAACCAACCTCATGGGCCATGTCCTCTGCTGACCACCACTGTGGTGTAAACCCCCCGGGGCAGAGATGGGGGGGCCAGCACCGCCCCTCATGGACCAGCCCCCTTTTCGGACCACCACTGTGGTGTAACCCCCGGGCAGGTTTGAGGGCAGCCCCTGACCTCAGGGGCCCAATGCCCTTTTTTTTTCTGACCACCACTGTGGTGTCCCCAGGCAAAAACCAACCACATGGGCCATGTCCTCTGCTGACCACCACTGGGTGTCACCCAGGCAAAAACCCAACCCCCAGGGGAAATGTCCCCCCTTACCCCCAAACTGTGGTGTCCCCCGGCAGAACCAACCTAATGGGTAGGGTCCTCTTTCTGCCCAACCACGGGGGTGTCCCCCAGGAAAAAACCAAACCTCAGGGGCCATCTCCTCTGATGCCCACCACTTGGGGTGTCACCCGGGCAAAACCCAAAAACCTCAGGGGCCTTTGGGCCTCTGCTAAACCCCACTGTGGTGTCCCCTGGGCAGAGTTTTTTTAAAGGGCCCACCCCCAACCTAAGGGGCCTGTCCTCTCCCCGCCCCTTTTTGTGTATACCCGGGTAGGGGCCCGCCTATCCATATTGCACCCCCTGCTCGCCCACAGCCGCACGCTCAGCCATGGGGGGGGCAGATCTGGCCCCTTTCCCCCAACTTCACCCCGCACTTTCCGGGTTTTTCCCTTTGGGGATAAGATCGGGGCCTGGACAAGGTCTCACCTTTTTTCTGCGGATCTCCTTCCCCAACTGAAATTTTGGGATGCCCTTGGAGCCCCCGTCATCCCCGAAAACGCTCTCTGCAACCAGAAGACAAAGCTCTCAGGGGCCGATCTGCACGAGAGACTCCCCCAAACAGAATTATCCCTTTCCAAAGCAAAATCGCCTGCAGAAAACGAACCCCTTTGGGGCAAAATCCACACACACCCTTATGTGACCCAATATCGGTGATGGGACCCCCGGATCACGCCCCGGGCCCGGGGGAAAAAGGGCTGCAAGAAGTTTAAGTTACCATTAAAGGGGCCCGGGAAAAGGTTCCGAGACCAACGGGACCAAAAAATCAAAAACCTTCATGGGGGATTTATCAGCGGAGGTCACCGAAGAGGCCGAAATGAACCCTCCGAGGCTCCAGAGAGGGGGCCCACCGCTCCCAAATTGAAGATCCTAAACATTTTTAAAAGGGCCAAAAAACCCTTTTTCTGGGAAAAACCCCCGCCTTCCACAACCCCCTACTCCCCCCGAACAGAGCCATTGGACCCCCTTCTCCCTCCGTACAGAGCAGCGCGACCACCCACCTCCCTCCGTACAGAGCAGCCGGACCACCCCCCTTTCCCCTCCATACAGAGCCGAAGGAACCCCCCCCTTCCCTCCGTACAGGGGCCGTAGGACCCCCCCCTCCCTCCGTACGGGCCCCTTTAGGACCACCCCCCCCTCCGTACAGACCCCGTGGGACCCCCTCCTCCCTCCGTACAGCGCCGTAGGACCACCTCCTCCCTCCGTACAGAGCCGCAGGAACCCAAAACCTCCCTCCTTTACGGGACCCGGCAAAAAACCCCCACCCCCTTCCGTAAAGGGGCCGCAGGACCCCCCACCCCCCTCCGTACAGAGCCGCAGGCCCCCCCCACCCCCCCCTCCGTACAAAAGCCGCGGGCCCCCCCCAACTCCCTTCCGTACGGGAGCCCCGGGAACCCCCCCCATCTCCCCCCGGGCCCCGAGCCGCGGGACCCCCACCTCCCTCCGTACAGAGCCGCAGGACCCCCCCATCCCCTCCTTACAGAAGCCGCGGACCCCCCCCATCTCCCCCCCTCCCAAAACCCGCGGGGACCCCCACCTCCCTCCTTTACAGACCCAGGCCCCCCCCACCTCCTCCGTACGACCCCTAGGACCCCCTCCCCCTCCGTACGGGGGAGCCACGGGACCCCCCTTTCCCCCCTTTCCGTACAAAAGGCCCGGGAAACCCCCCACCCCCCCCTCCTACAGGCCTTGGGGACTCCCCTCCTCCCCCCTTTAAGAGCCTTTGGAAAACCCCACCCCCCCCCGTACAGCCCCGGGGGCCCCCCTCCCCCCCACGTACAGACCCGGGGGGACCCCCTCCCCCCCTTTTCGTACAGACCCCAGGACCCCCTCCTCCCTTCGTACAGATTCGTGGGATCCCCTCCTCCCTTCGTACAGATTCGTGGGATCCCCTCCTCCCTCCGTACAAGCCGGGGGACCCACTCCTCCCTCCGCACAGGGGCCCGGGACCCCCCCCCCTCCCTCGCCTGAATACAACTCCGGGGGCAAACCCACACACAGTTTCAGGGAGAAATTTATGGGTGATGGGACCCAGGATCACGACCGGCCGGCGAAAAGTGGCTGCAGAGAAGATAAATTTTAACCAGTCAGCGCCCGGGAAGAATTTTCCGAGACGAAAACAGACCAAAAATCAAACCTTCATGGGGGGAATTTACAGCGGAGGCCCCCGAAGGGGCCAAAACAAACCCCTCCGAGGCTCCAGAGGGGGGACCCCCGCTCCCGAATGAAGATTTCCAAAAACTTTTTAAAAAGCCACACCCCTCTTTCTGGGATATACCCCGCCTTCCACCACCCCCACCCCCCCCTAACAAGCCATTGGCCCCCTTCTCCCTTTTTCCGTAAAGAGAAAGCGGGGACCCCCCAAACCTCCCTCCGTACAGAGCCGCGGGACCCCCCACCTCCCTCCGTACAGAGCCGCGGGACCCCCCACCTCCCTCCGTACAGAGCCGCGGGACCACCCACCTCCCTCCGTACAGAGCCGCAGGACCCCCCACCCCCCCAGGGGTTCCCGCGCCGGGGGAAAACCCCTCCGTACACCCGGGGCGGGACCCCCCCCCCTCCCTGCCCGAGCCGGGGGACCCCCCACCCCCCCCCTTACGGGAGCCCCCGGGACCCCCCTCCCCCCTCCTACAGAGCCCGGGCCCCCCCACCCCCCTTTCCGTACAGAGCCGGGGGACCACCCCCCTCCCTCCGTCCCAGAGCCGCGGGACCCCCTCCTCCCCACGTACAGATCCGCGGGGACCCCCTCCCCCCCTTTGACAGACCCCGGGGGGACCCCCCACCCCCCTCGTAAAAAGCCGGGGGGCCCTTTCCCCCTCCCCCCAAAAACAGAGCCGCGGGACCCCCCCCCCCCTGGGTTACCGGGCCGGGGGAACCCCCCCCTCCCTCCTACAGACCCGGGCCCACCCACCTCCCTCCGTAAACCCGCGGGACCCCCCTCCCCCCTCCGTAAAAGAGGGGCCGGGACCCCCCCACCTCCCTCCGTACAGAGCCGAGGGACCCCCTCCTTTTTTCCCGGTCCAGGCCGCGGCCCCCCCCCACCTCCCCCCGGAACAGAGCCGGGGGAAACCCCCCACCTCCCCCCGACAGAGCCGCGGGCCCCCCCAAACCCCCCTCCGTACAGAGCCGCGGGAACCCCCCACCTCCCTCCGTACAGAGCCGGGGGCCCCCCCCCTTTTCCCTTACAGACCCGCGGACCCCCCACCTCCCTCCTTTCCCGAGCCCCGGGCCCCCCAACCTCCCCCGTACAGACCGGGGGCCCAACCCCCCCCCTTCCCTCCGTACAGAGCCGCGGGACCCCCCCACCTCCCTCCTACAGAGCCGGGGGAACCCCCCCCACCCCCCCTCCGACAAAACCGGGGACCCCCCACCCCCCCTCCGTACAGAGCCGCGGGACCCCCTCCTCCCTCCGTACAGAGCCGCGGGACCCCCCACCTCCCTCCGTACAGAGCCGCGGGACCCCCACTCCCCCGTACAGAGCCGGGGGGAACCACCCCCCCTCCCTCCGAAACAGACCCCCCGGGGGAAACCCCCTCCTCCCTCCGTACAAAACCCCGCGGGAACCACCCCCCCCCTCCGTACGGGAGCCGTGGGACCCCCCCCCCTCCCCCGTACATCCCGTAGGACTCTCCCCCTCCCTCCGACAGAGCCTAGGAACCCACCTCCCCCGTACAGCGCCCGGGCCCCCCTCCCCCCCACGTACAGTCCGCGGGTCCCCCTCCCCCAAAGAAACAGATCCGGGCCCCCCCTCCTCCCCAAAGGGACGCGCCGGGGGAAAACCCCCTCCTCCCCACGTACAGCGCCGCGGGACCCCCTCCTCCCCACGTACAGAGCCGCGGGACCCCCTCCCCCCCCCAAGGGAAAACCGCCGGGGGCCCCCCCTCCTCCCCACGTAAAACCCCGGGGGCCCCCCCCCTCCCCACGTACAGAGCCGGGGACCCCCCCGCCCCCAGGAAACAGAGCCGGGGGAACCCCCCCCCCTCCCCTCGTACAGATCCGCGGGACCCCCTCCTCCCTCCGTACAGACCCGGGCGGGACCCCCTCCTCCCCCCCCGTACAAAACCCGGGGGGAAACCCCCTTTCCTCCTCCGTACAGTTTCCGGGGGACCCCCTCCCCCCCCCGGGTACAGAGCCGCGGGACCCCCCCCCCCCCTTTTGTACGGGGGCCGCGGAACCCCCCACCCCCCTCCGAACGGGAACCCGCGGGACCCCCCCCCCCTCCCCCCCGTACAGAGCCGTGGGAAACTCCCCCCGTACAGGGGCCGGGGGGAAAACCCCCCCTCCCTCCGTACAGAGCCGGGGGGAACCCCCCCCCTTTCCCTCCGTAAAACCGCGGGACCCCCCACCTCCCCCGTACAAAAGCCGCGGGACCCCCCCCCCCTCCCCCCACGACCCGCGGGCCCCCCACCTCCCTTCGACGACCCGGGGGGACCACCCCCCCCCTCCTTTACAGAGCCGCGGGACCACCCACCTCCCTCCGTACGACCCGGGGGAAACCCACCCACCTCCCCCCGTACAGAGCCTTTGGGGACCCCCCCCCTCCACCTCCTCCGAAACAGAGCCGTAGGCCCCCCCCCCTCCCCCTCCGTACAAGCCTAGGAACCCCCTTACTCCGTACAGAGCCTAGGACCCCCTCCTCCCTCCGTACAGAGCCTAGGACCCCCTCCTCCTCCGTCCCTTTCCCCCCCCCAAGGCCTAGGACCCCCCTCCTACCTCCCTCCTCCTCGGAGCCTAGGACCCCCCCCCTCCCCCGTACAACTAGACTGTAGGACCCCCCCACCTCCCTCCTACAGAGCTGTAGGCCCCCCCACCTCCCCTCCAAAGAGCCGTACGACCCCCCACCTCCCTCCGTACAGAGCCGTAGGACCCCCCACCTCCCTCCGTACAGAGCCGTAGGACCCCCCCACCTCACTCCATACAGAGCCGTAGACCCCCACCTCCCCCCCGTACAACCCGTGGACCCCCCCACCCATTTCCGTACAGAGCAGCCGGACCACCCACCTCCCTCCATACAGAGCCGTAGGAACCCCCACCTCCCTCCGTACAGAGCCGTAGGACCCCCTCCTCCCTCCGTACAGCGCCGTAGGACCCCACCACCACCCTCCGTACAGAGCCGTAGGACCCCCCACCTCACTCCATACAGAGCCACAGGACCCCCCGCCTCCCTGGTACAGAGTCACAGACGTCACCTTCTCGCAGGACGACCTTCTCGTACGGTGGGTACTTGGCCTTGCTGGTTATCGCAGACAAATCCTCTCTGCTTTTCTTCAGGATTTTTTTTGGCTCCCCTCAGGCCTCTCAGCTTCCAGAACTCGGCTCGTAGTCCCGAAGACGATGGAGGCTTGAGGACGTTTTCCAGGCTGGCGTACTGCTCTGCCCTGAAAGGGAACCGCTACCTTAGGAGCAACTCAAGCAGCAACAGAAAACAAAATGGAGGCTCGCCACTTGCCTGACACGATTCGGTATGATCCCCTTGTCCATCTCCTTCAGGTCTCGGGCAACTCGTACCGCGAGCCAGCTCCCCAGCTTCCCCCGATACATGGAGTCCAGGACATGGAAGATCTCCCCGCGGGTGAAGCTCAGGCCGGACGGGGCATCTGCCTCGTAATCGAAGTGCGTCCGGATATAGAAGGAATCCCCCACGTTGGACTTGATCATCTTCCTGTAAACTAGAAGAGACAGCGGACGGTGAGCGGCACAGAGGGCCGGGCCTTGCCCACCGCATGCTGGGACTTACTGTCCTCCTTGCCCTGTGTGAGGATTATGACGTCTTCATTCTGTGGTAAGCTCATCAGATACTGGACGGCGTCTTCACGAGTCATGTTGTGGAAACTGGTTTCATTTACCTGCAAACCGCCACAGGAAATGGTCAACACTGGGGTCGGAGAATGGCCGGCCTGACGCTGGAGTGGGCACATTACGATGGCACCACAATTATGGCACAATATGCACCAAAATAATGCCAAAGTGTCTGAACATGCGCCAGGGACAAGACCGTAGACCATCGCCCTTTTGCTCCAGAAATATTCAAGTACATTGTGCCACCTGACGTGTACTGCAACCAGCAAGTGTCTGTGCCCACGAGGGTGAACTGAAAGCATCAAGTGTATTGTGAAGGAAAGGAAGGAAAAACTTCTATTTAAGGAGTTCAGTCTGAGGACCTCTCTAACCACCATATTATATCTGCCCTCTGACCACCATGTTACATTATATCTGCCCTCTGACCACCATGTTACATTATATCTGCCCTCTGACCACCATGTTACATGCCGTCTGCCCAGATACCGGCGGAGGACCAAGCGGAACACCAGGTCACATGCAGCATGCCCCCTGACCGCCGTGTCACATGCCGCCTGCCCTCTGACCACCGTGTCACATGCCACCTGCCCTCTGACCACCATGTCACATGCCGCCTGCCCCCTGACCGCCGTGTCACATGCCGCCTGCCCTCTGACCACCGTGTCACATGCCGCCTGCCCTCTGACCACCACGTTACATGCCGCCCGCCCTCTGACCACCACGTTACATGCCGCCCGCCCTGACCACCACGTTACATGCCGCCTGCCCCCTGACCACCATGTTACATGCCGTCTGCCCTCTGACCACCACGTTACATGACTTCTGCCCTCTGACCACCATGTTACATGCCGTCTGCCCTCTGACCACCATGTTACATGCCGTCTGCCCTCTGACCACCATGTTACATGCCGCGTGCCCCCTGACCACCATGTTACATGCCGCGTGCCCCCTGACCACCATGTTACATTATATCTGCCCTCTGACCACCATGTCACATTCCGCGTGCCCCCTGACCACCATGTTACATGCCGCGTGCCCCCTGACCACCACGTTACATGCCGCGTGCCCCCTGACCACCATGTTACATGCCGCGTGCCCCCTGACCACCACGTTACATGCCGCCCGCCCTCTGACCACCACGTTACATGCCGCCTGCCCTCTGACCACCACGTTACATGCCGCCTGCCCCCTGACCACCATGTTACATGCCGTCTGCCCCCCTTGGACCACCATGTTAAAATGCCGCGTGCCCCCTGACCACCATTACATGCCGCCTGCCCTCTGACCACACTCCCCCTCAACGTTACATGCCGCCTGCCCTCTGACCACCACGTTACATGCCGTCTGCCCTCTGACCACCTGTTACATGCCGTCTGCCCTCTGACCACCATGTTACATGCCGTCTGCCCTCTGACCACCATGTTACATGCCGTCTGCCCGCTGACCACCATGTTACATGCCGCGTGCCCCCTGACCACCATGTTACATTATATCTGCCCTCTGACCACCATGTTACATGCCGCGTGCCCCCTGACCACCATGTTACATGCCGCGTGCCCCCTGACCACCATGTTACATGCCGCGTGCCCCCTGACCACCATGTTACATGCCGCGTGCCCCCTGACCACCATGTTACATGCCGTCTGCCCAGGTGAAATCCAAGGGCCCCTGGTTTTGCCCCAGTAAGTGCATTTATGAGCTCGGAATATGATAGAGACTGGGTCTCCTCTAAGAACTGAGGACTTCACACCAAAATTTACCAAAACTGCTGTAATCAGAACCAGTAAATGGTCTCTATCGTCACTGGGACCTATAAACATGGCAAAAATGTCCCAATAGAAGTCATTCCCGGCAGAATCTTCCAGAACAATGTGAAACATTAACCTATGTAAAACTGTGATTTCCACAAAACAATTTGACAAGGGCGCTCGTCCAGTTAATCTGGGGGCACAGAACATCCTAAGGGCCGATCTATGAAGGGTTAAAACTCTGCAAATCTCAGGAAGGATGGTTACCTGTAGGATCTGGTCGCCCTCTTTCATCCCTTCTCGGGCCGCAGGGCTCTGGTCCTGAACCGCAGCAACAAAAATCCCTAGATCATTTCCCCCCGCGAGGCGAAGGCCGATGCTTCTCTCCTTCTGAAACGGACGAAAACGGGCGTTTTGGACTGTCCCCTGAGAAAAAAATTTTTAAACTAAGAGTCCTGGAGGTTTTCCCACGCGGGCGAGGTGAGCGAGGGCCCAGCCCGGAAAAACCAAGGTTTGTAAAGGGGCCCGGAACAACCAGAACACTCTGCTCCTCATCTACTGCCAATCACAGGAAGAACCAAGACTGTAATGGGTCGGGCACTACCAGAACATTCTGCTCCTCATCTACTGCCGCTCCCAAAGAAAAAACCAAAGGGCTGTAAAAGGGCCCGGGACACAACCAGAAACTCGCTCCTCATCACTCCCGGTTCCACAGGAAGGAAAAAACCAAGGCTTTTTATGGGTGGGACACTACAAAACACTCTCCCCCCAACTCCCTGGCCCTCCAAAAAGGGAAAAACCCCAAAAATTTGTTACCCGGAAAGGGCCCGGGACACTCCCCGAACACTTTTGCTCCTCATCTACGCCCCACAAAAGGAAAAACCAAGGCTTTGAGGGGCCGACACTCCCAAAACACTCTGCTCCTCATCTATCCCTCAAAATGAAAACCCAAAACTGGGGGGGCCCGGGAAACACTACCAGAACACCCCTGCCCTCATCTACTGCCCCGGGAAGGAAAACCCAAAAGGTGTGATGGGGGGAAACACAAACCGAAACCCACCTGCTCCTCATCAACTGCCGCTCAAGGGGAAAACCAAGGCTTTTAGGGGCCGGACACTACCAGAACCCGCCCCTTCATCTACGCCGCCACGGGGAAAAAACCAAGGCTGTGATGGGCCGGACACTACCAGAACACTCTGCTCCTAATCAATTTCCCCCAAAGGGAGGAAAAAACCAAGCTGTGATGGGCCGAACACTACCAAAAAACCTCCCCCAAATCTACTGCCCCCCACAAGGGAAAACCAAGGCTGTAAAGGCCGCCCATTTTACCAAACACTCTGTTTCCTCACCCTACTGCCGCTCACAAAAGGAAAGGGAACCCAAAGGCCGGGAAAGGGGCCCGGGACCTACCAAAACCCACTCTGCCCCTAAACTATTTCCGGCTCACGGGAAAAACCCAAAGGGCGTGAGGGTCCGACACTACCAAAAAAACCAGGCTCCTCATCTACTGCCCTACGGGGAAGGAAGAACCAAGACTGTGATGGGGGGGGGGGAAAAACACTACCAAAACCCACTCTGCTCCTCTCAAACTGGCCGCTCCCCAGGAAAAAAACCAAGCTTTTATGGGCCGGGACACTACCAGAACACTCTGCTCCTCATCTACTGCCGCTCACGGAAGGCCCAAAGGGCGGTGAGGGGCCGGAAAATCCCCAAAACCCACCTGCTCCTCATCTACCCGAAAAAAAAAAACTGGGGGCACCTCCAAAAATTTGCCCGCCAAAAAGGAAAGGGCCCAAAAAACCTGGAGGGGGCCCGGACTTACCAAAAACACCTGCCCTCATCTACTGCCGCTAACAGGAAAAAACCCAAAGGGAATGTAAATGGGCCGGACACTACCAAACATTTTGGCCCTCATCTATGCCGCTAAAGGGAAAAAAAACCAAGACGGTGTTTGGCCGGGGAAAATACCAGAACCCCTCTGCCCCTCATCTACTGCCCTCACGGGAAAGGAAAAAACCAGGGCTGTGATGGGGGGGCATCCAGAACACTCTCTCCCCTACTCCCGCCCCCGGGAAAAACCCAAAAAATTGTGATGGGCCGGAAACTACCAAAAACACCTGCCCTCTTTTTCTGCCCCCAAAAGGGAAGGGGAAAAAGACGTGATGAGCCGGCATTTCCAGAACATTTGGGCCCTCATCTACTGCCGCTCACAGGAAGGAAGAACCAAGACTGTGATGGGGGGGGGACACTCCGAACATTTCTGCTCCCATTTTACTGCCCTCACAAAAAGAACCAAGGACTGTAAAGGGGGCCCCGGACCTTCCAGAAACACTCTGCCCCCTTCCCCTGCCGTCACGGGAAAGGGAAAAAGGGCTGTAAATGGCCGGACACCCCAAAACCCACTCTGCCCCTAAACTACTGCCCTCCGGGAAAGGGGAAACCAAGGCTGTGATGGGCCGGACACTACCAGAACACTCTGCTCCTCATCTACTGCCCCACGGGAAAAGGAAAACCAAAAAGTGATGGGGCCGGCACCCGGAACCACATTGCCCTCATCTACTGCCGCTCACAGGAAGGAAGAACCAAGACTGTGATCCCCCGGGGCACTAAGAACACTCTGCTCCTAAACTACTGCCCTAACAGGAAGAACCAAAAATGTGAGGGGCCGGGGGAAACAAACCAAGAAAAATCTGCTCCCATCTACTCCCGCTCAAGGAAGGCCCAAAGGGCCCTTGTGAGGGGCGGACACTACCAGAACCCCCCTTGTTTCCCATCAACTCCCCTTCACAGAAGGAAAAAGGGCGTTGAGGGGCCGGGGCACCCCAAAAAAAAAGAACACTCTCTCCTATTATCCCCAAGTCACGGAAAGGAAGAAAAAGATGTGAGGGCCGGGCACTACCAGAACACTCTGCACCTCATATACTCCCGCCCCAACAGGAAAGGGGACCAAACTTTTGGTTTGGGCCCGGGGGACACTACCAGAACACTCTGCCCCCCTTTTCTACTGCCGCTCACGGGAAGGAAAGGGAACCCAAAGTTTTTGGGGGGCCGGCACACCAGAACACTTCTCATTCATTTACTCCCCGTCCCCAGGGAAGGGCCCCAAGACTGTGAGGGGCCCGGGGCATTTAACAAAACCCATTTCCCTCTTTCCTCCCGCCGCTCACAGGAAGGACCAAGGCTGTGATGGGCCGGACAAAACCCAGAACCTCTGCTCCTCATTCCCCGCCCGGCCCCTCACAGGCCCCAAAGGAACAAACTGTGAGGGGGGGGGCATTACCGAACACCGCTCCTTCTTTTTCCGTCAAAAAGGAAAAACCCAAGGGACTGTGGGGGCCCGGGGAAACACTACCAGAACACTCTGCCTCATTACTGCCGCTCAAGGGAAGGAAAACCCAGACAGTGATGGGGGGGCACTACCAAAAACACTCGTTTCCCTCATCTACTCCCATCACAAAGGAAGAACCAAGAATTGATGGGCGGACACTACCAAACCCAATCGGGCCTCCTCTTTATTGCCGTAAACAAAAAAACCCAAGGCTGTGAGGGGCCGGGCACTACCAAAACACCTGTCCTAAACAAACCCCGCTCCCCGGGAAGGGAACCAAGGCTGTGTGGGCCGGAAAATCCCAAAAACACCTGCTCCCATTACTCCCGCTACGGGAAAGGGAACCCAAGGGCGGGTGAGGGGCCGGACATAAAAACACTTTTGCCCTCATCTACTGCCGCTTCCAGGAAAAAACCCAAACCCTGTGAGGGGGGCCCGGAAACACTACCAAAACACTCTGTCCTCATTACTGCCGCCACGGAAGAACCAAGCCCTGTGAGGGGTCGGACACTCCAGAACACCCTCTTTCATCTACTGCCGCTCAAAGGAAAAACCAAAGGGCTGTAAAGGGTCCCCCCTTTCCAGAACACTGCCCCCTCTTTCTACTCCCGGCTCACAGGAAAAACCCAAAGGGTTTTGGGGTTTGGGGCCGGACACACCAAAAACACTTGCCCCTCACCCTACTCCCGCTCACGGGAAAAGAACCAAGACTGTGAGGGGTTGGGACACAAACCAGAACACTCTGCCCTCTCTACTGCCCCCTCACGGGAAAAAGAACCAAGATGGGGAGGGGCCGGGGCACTACCGAACACTGTGCTCCTCATCTACTCCCGGCTCACAGGAAAAAACCCAAAGACGGTAAATGGGCCGGGCACTACAAAAACATTTGGCTCCTCCCCTTACTGCCGCTCACAGGAAGAACCAAGACTGTGATGGGCCGGACACTACCAGAACACTCTGCTCCTCATTATTTCCGGCTCACGGGGAAAAAACCAAGCCTGTGATGGTCGGACATTTACCAAAACACTCTGCCCCTAAACTACTCCCGCTCACGGGAAAAACCCAAAGGGCTGTGATGGGTGGGGACACTCCCAAGAAACTCCTGCCCCCTAAACAAACCCCGCCCCACAGGAATATCCAAGGCTGTGCTCTGCATCCACCGCACACAGATACCTTCCGCCCTCACACACTTCTAATAGTTTTTTTTATTTTTCCATTTTCAGTATGTGAAAAATTTTTTTCGGGACCACCGGCCATCATCCACTGAGACCAAGTGAATGAACTCGTGTTGGAGATATTATAGCAAAATAGTGAACAAAAGAAAGTAGAACTTTGGTTTTTATTTTTAAAAGAAAAAAAGGTTTCTTTCTATAAAGGATTTCCCTTAAAAACCCGGGACACAGCGACGGGTTTTGGGGAACCACAAAATGGGAGATTTCACTCCCGCTCCTCCTTTGGAGATTTTTTGGCCCTGGGGCCCAAAAACCCCAAAGGAAGGTTGGGCCCCACATCTTTCCTTCCTTTCAGTTATTGCTTTACATTTTATTGCACTACGAGATCGCACCTTCCTTTTTTCTTTCATATTTTCCATTTTCATGAAATTCACAATGCTACCGTAAGATGCTACACTGCAGAAGTTTGTGCTGAAAGCCACACACAACGGGTTTTTGCCCCAATACCACAAATCATTTTTGCTTTGTACAAAATGATTTCAGAAGAAGCAGAAAAACCAAAAAGTTTCTCACAAACTCAATCAAAAGAAACCAGGAGGAAAGAACAAAAGATTGAGGACAAATCGTAAGAGAATGAAGTCTGCGATACCCGACTCGGAGCTCGTCTCTGTCCTTGTCCGCGGGCGGATCGGTATATTCCCTGTATCCGGGATCTCCTCTGTGGTCGGGATCTTCCCTGTATCCGGCATCCGGCTCACTATTCACTGCTTAGAAGCAAACACATTGGGGAACATTAGAGGAGCCGGGTAGACACAGCCTCTCATGGTGGTGACTGCTCCTTCAGGCTCTGACAGCTGCATTTGGAGACGTCTCTCCTGAGGGAAAGAACAGGAGGGCGACAGGGCCACGAGGGCCTAAACTATGGATGGTGGTCTCATGGCCGAGAGCCTGGCCCTATAGCTATAGGTCACAAGACTCAAGGTCACGCACTTTAAACTTCTCGCACTGTCGGCTTGGATCTCTGTCCATTCAGAAACGCTTTACCTATCAGACAACCACACTGTAGAGTCCTCGCTGTGGGGCCCCAGCCCTAATTCCATCACTATAAGGCCAATTGTGCAGGCACTCACTCAGTTTACATTGGTTTCATGATGAGATCTACAGGGCGCAGGTCATTTCCTCTATCATGATACCATAAAGCCCGCCGTGCCTCACCATTCTCTAGTTCCTCTTTCTGGGGCGTTGCTGCTCCATTAAATGTACGACTCTCCCTAAAACACAAGAGAGAGAGCTGTGTGAGCCAAGTGACTGTTGTGCAGGATCTATGGAGGTGGCAGCATTGGAGTGTGGCTCTTACACTGGGTTCTCCAGATCCTCCGAGGAGCTGCGATGGGTTTGTCCTGGAGGGGGTGGGGGCGGCTCAGATGGCGGCGGCTCCGAACTCAACTCAGAAATATCTGTCAGGCAAATACGTGATATGACCACTATTACATGTCAGAGATATGTGTTCACTGTTTAACTGTTTGAAAATGCAATAAAATTTATTTAAAAAAAAAAAAAAAAAAGAAAATATCTGTCAGGATAAAGAAAAAAGGACACAATGATCTGGCAGAAATGGAAGTTCAATGTGAGGTGTCCGGCCGCGGAGCGCTCTGCCGGGAGAAGGGTTTCCGGCCGCGGAGCGTTCTGCCAGGAGAAGCGTTCTGCAACAGCCGGTCAGTATTGAAGATGGGGTGGGAGGTGCTCCTCAATCCATGAGCCCCTTCCCTATGACTAATGGCCACTGTATAAGGTGACCAGAAATTTTGGGATCAAAAGAGACGCACACTGCCCCAAATATTTTTTTGCATAGACCACACCCTCTTTACACCAAGAAACACCCCTTCATGAATGGTGACGTCCACTACACACATTTACTATGTAACGGCTCTGGAAGAAAAGCAATTCAGGTTTGTTATCACCAAGTTTTCCTGGATGTTGGAGAAACTATTCAGAATCCAGTAGAGCTGGGAGATACCGCCAAACTGTGCCTGAGCCTAAACCTTTACACTATAACCAATATTACAATTATATAGTGGTAGAGACCAGGGCACCATCATTATAATCTGCCTTCTGCTCCAATCAACATCCTTCAGAACTTTTCTTTTAATGCTTCAATTACATTTTCATTGCATTTACAAAGTATATATAAGAAAGATAAAAGAGGTGACCTTGTGTCCGTATATATATCCTGATACCATGTGCTGAATAGTCATTTACCAACTTGCAAACTCTTGTATAAAAGAGAGAGCGTTCACGGATCACACTCGCGTGTTGGTCATTCTGCCCTCAGCTCACCGCACCTGCTACATTTCAAGGGAGCCACCCCCTTTATCAAGGATATAGTGAAATCGTTGATACACCGTATATATAAACACCTTAATCAAACATGTGAAAATCTTATTACAAACAGCGAAACAAGTAGGTGAGGAACATGGTCCATCTATAGCCGAGGAGAGGCGAGGAGCGTGGTCCGTCTATAGGCGAGGAGCGTGGTCCGTCTAGCGGCGAGTAGCGTGGTCCGTCTATAGGCGAGGAGCGTGGTCCGTCTATAGGCGAGGAGCGTCGTCCGTCTATAGGCGAGGAGCGTCGTCCGTCTATAGTGCGTGGATCAGTAATACCCGTTAATATGGCTAGAGGAGAGGCGAGGAGACGTGTCCGTCTATAGGCGAGGAGAGGCGAGGAGCGTGTCCGTCTATAGGCGAGGATGTGCAGGCGAGGAGCGTGGTCCGTCTATAGGCGAGGAGAGGCGAGGTGCGTCGTCCGTCTATAGGCCGAGGAGAGGCGAGGAGCGTCGTCCGTCTATAGCCGAGGAGAGGCGAGGAGCGTCGTCCGTCTATAGGCGAGGAGAGGCGAGGAGCGTCGTCCGTCATAGGCGAGGAGAGGCGAGGAGCGTCGTCCGTCTATAGGCGAGGAGAGGCGAGGAGCGTCGTCCGTCTATAGCCGAGGAGAGGCGAGGAGCGTCGTCCGTCTATAGCCGAGGAGAGGCGAGGAGCGTCGTCCGTCTATAGCCGAGGAGAGGCGAGGAGCGTCGTCCGTCTATAGCCGAGGAGAGGCGAGGAGCGTCGTCCGTCTATAGCCGAGGAGAGGCGAGGAGCGTCGTCCGTCTATAGCCGAGGAGAGGCGAGGAGCATCGTCCGTCTATAGCTGATCTTACATACAAATTCTTTTTCACAAATCTTTATTTTCAACATCTTTATTAATGAATCCTATTGGCTCCATCTAAACTGCTAGTAACCCTGTGGGCGGGGATTCAGAGGAGCACGCTCCACCTACACTCTTCATTTAAATCTTTCGGGACTAAAAATTCCATAGAGTTCATCTCAAACCCTTCTCTTTGAAGCAATCGTTTGATGATGACGTCAGAATCATCTCCATCTATTTCCTCCAAGACTCACCATTTAAGACTCTGCTGATGTTCCTAGAAATGCTCTGCTACTGTAGACTCCGCATGTTTTTATTTCATCACTTTCCTCATTTGGTTCTCTCCTACTCATCATTCGGGTTCTATGTGGCCTGATTTGGGATTTGTCATCATTAATCCTACCTTGTATTTTTCTTGACGTTTGACCTGTGTGCGGCCACACGGGCATTTTAACTTGTAGATCACTCATATTTCCGTATTGCTCATGTAATAGCCTCGTATCCCGATTTCGTATACCTTAGTTGGGTGGGTAATCGCTCCCCTCTGACACTATGGCAGTTCTGGCAGGAGATGTCCCTGTTTTTTTTTAGTATTAAGGAGCTGTTGTTTATGACGTCGTTGGTCTTTTCTTATATCCGATGGAACAATCTGCCGACTGTCTTCCCTTTCCGATGGATAGATCTGGGGCTATCTGCATTAGCGACCATATTGGGTGTTCCCATGCAATATTTTCCAATATTTCAAAACACTATGTTTAATTAGCCCGGCATGTTTCTCCTATACAGAGACAAACTCCACTAATGCCTCCTGATTGTTATTCTGCTCTTTCCTTTTGCGTGCTGTCTCTCGTGATATCTCTCCGACCTCCTCACCCGTCTTACACACCTCTCTTTCATCATATCCTCGTGCTATTAGTTTATGCACCAATTTGTCCTTTTGTACACAGTACTCTACATCAGTTGTACATATGCGACGAGCTCTAAGGAGCTGCCCCTTCGCTATTCCTTTAAACACAGCCGGTGAATGAGAACTGTCCCTTTTCAAAATGTTGTTACGATCCGTAACCTTCGTATCTAGTGATGCGCTTAACTTTCATCCTTCTTTATTAATAAGCACATCAAGCATCATTCTACTGTTCAATTTCTGGGACATGGTCAATTCAAGTAATGGGTGTATCCTATTAATGTGCTTGTTAAATTCCTCTAATTCACCTTCTGTACCCGTCCATAGCATAAACACATGGTCCACATATCTCAAGCACAGCAATGTGCTGCGGCTGAGACCACAGTGGACCATGTGTTCTTCCTCAACATTATCCATAAAAACATCAGCAAAACTTGGTGCGACAGGAGACCCCATTGAGGTTCCCTGTTGCTGCAAGTAGAATGTAGAATCAAATCTGAAGTAATTTTTAATTAATACAATCTCCAAAAGAGATTAGCTTTAAGATTTCACTTAGCTCTAATCCCTTCCTTTGTAGGTATATTTATATACAGACTCTAAGCGTTGAATGTACAGAGCCTGGTCACATTCCCAACATTCAGGGTTTCTATTCTATCCAAAAGCTCGTTTGTATCCTTTAGACATTAAGGTCATTTTGAAAACTATCTTCTGTAAAGAATATGGATCCTATGCCCGACACTATGGGGCGCCCCGGAAGGCATTTTATATCCTTGTGAATTTTAGGTACAATATTGGAACTCTAGGAAGTTCTGTAATCAATGTTTTACTTATTTGTTTGTTAATTAGCCCCTGTGCTTCTGCTTCAAGTAGAACGTCATCAAAAATTCATTTTAACTCTTCTGTTGGATCCTTTTTTAACTTTTCATAAACCATTTCATTTTACAGCTGTGATCGCGCCTCTCTCTCGGGTTCCGGTCAACCGCGCCTCTCTCTCGGGTTCCGGTCAACCGCGCCTCTCTCTCGGGTTCCGGTCATCCGCGCCTCTCTCTCGGGTTCCGGTCAACCGCGCCTCTCTCTCGTTCGGTCAGGCTCTCCCGCCTGCGCCTCTCTCTCGGGTTCAGGTCATCCGCGCCTCTCTCTCGGGTTCAGGTCATCCGCGCCTCTCTCTCGGGTTCAGGTCATCCGCGCCTCTCTCTCGGGTTCAGGTCTATGTGCTTCTCTGGCCCCACCTTTATCTGCTTTTTTCACAATTATAGTATTATCCTCCCTCAGTTGTTTAAGGACTTCCATTTCTTTTTTCGTTAAATTTTTGTCGCTTCATTATTTTATCCCATTTTTCCTAAACTTCTCTTTTTACCATGTTTTGGAAAGATTCTAACCTGGCATTGGATATCTCCAGATAGAACATACTTTTATTAGATAATTTAGGATTTGATCTTGTAGTCCGTTTATCCTGTACCCTTCCATAAAACATTGTCAAACACAATTTACAGCAAAACCTGTAAAAATTTACTTCAAAGTCAACCTTGGTAATCTGACGACTTGTATGAAATTCAGCCCCTTATTGATAACGTCTTTGTTCTTTGGTTAGTTCTTTTGATGAGATATTACAGCAAGGTCATCTACTTCTTGCCTCACTTCTTCCTGGGTCTTAGTTTGCTGCGATTTTCTCCTATATCCGTCGACTCTTTACTTTATGTCCTTGGTCGGTGTTGTCCCCTAAAGAAGGCGTTGCCTCTTGTTCACCACTCGACAGTCCAGGTGTCACTTACTTTCTTGAATTTTGTTCAAACTCAGAGGACGCATCCGCCTGTGATACATTGTTCGTCTTACGCCATCTACGACATGGAGTCCTTTCAGCTGACCATGTGTGTACCCCATCGTGCATGTAATCCTCTGTATCCCTCTCAGATTTTTTTAACTTGATAGTCATCACCTGTTCTTTTCACTTTCGTATGCTCCCTGTTAATGCCACCTGTTTCTGGTTCAATGCCTCCAGCATCGGTTTTCTGAAATCGTCTTCCACACTTTCTATTTCAATCTTAATTTCTTTAATAGCTTTATGTAAATGTTGAATTGTGAGCAACATGAAATGCAATGATCCAATATTGAGGAGGAACACATGGTCTCAGCCGCAGCACATTACTGTGCTTGAGATATGTAGACCATGTGTTCATGCTATGGACAGGTACAGAAGGTGAATTAGAGGAATGTAACAAGCACATTAATAGGATGCACCCATTACTTGAATTGACCGATGTGCTTATTAATAAAGAAGGATTAAAGTTAAGCGCATCACTAGATACGAAGGTTACGGATCGTAACAACATTTTGTAAAGGGACAGTTCTCATGCACCGGTTGTGTTTAAAGGAATAGCAAATTGGCAGCTCCTTTCAGCTCGTTGCATATGTACAACTGATGTAGAGTATTGTCTACAAAAGGACAAATTGGTGCATAAACTGATGACACGAGGATATGATGAAAGAGCGGAGCATAAGACGGGTGAGGAAGTCGGAGAGATATCACGAGAGACCGTACGCTAAAGGAAAGAGCAGAATAACAATCAGGAGGCATTGAGTGGAGCTTGTCTCTGTATATGAGAAACACGCCGGGATAATTAAACATAGTGTTTTGAAATATTGGAAATATTGCAAGGAGACCCCCGATATGATAAGCTACTCCAGAATAGCCCCAGATCTATCCATCGGAAAGGGGAGACAGTTGGCAGATTGTTCCATCAGATAGAAGAAAATTCCAACCACGTCATAAACAACAGCGCCTTAATACTAAAAAAACAGGGACATCTCCTGCCAGAACTGCCATAGTGTCTTCAGAGGGAGCGATTACCCACCCAACTAAGGGATACGAAATCAGGATACGAGGCTATTACACGAGCAATACTGAAAGAGTGATCTACAGGTTAAAATGCCCGTGTGGCCGCACATGGGTCAAACGTCAAAAAGAATAACAGGTAGGATTAATGAACACAAATCCCAAATCAGGCCACATAGAACCCGAATGATGAGTAGGAGAGAACCAAATGAGGAAAGTGATGAAATGAAAACATGCGGAGTCTACAGTAGCAGAGCATTTCTAGGAACATCAGCAGAGTCTGGGACCTTAAATGGCGAGTCTTGGAGGAAGTAGACGGAGATGATTCTGACATCATCAAACGGTTGCTTCAAAGAGAAGGGTTTGGGATGAACTCTATGGAATCTTTAGTCCCGAAACGGTTTAAATAAAGAGTGTAGGTGGAGCGTGTTCCTCTGAAGCCCCGCCCACAGGGTTACTAGGAGTTTAGATGGAGCCAATAGGATTCAATAATAAAGATGTTGAAAATAAAGATTTGTGAAAAAGAATTTATAAGATGAGCTATAGACGGACGACGCTCCTCGCCTCTCCTCAGCTATAGACGGACGGCGCTCCTCGCCTCTCCTCGGCTATAGACGGACGGCGCTCCTCGCCTCTCCTCGGCTATAGCGGAGACGCTCCTCGCCTCTCCTCGCCTATAGACGGACGACGCTCCTCGCCTCTCCTCGGCTATAGACGGACGACGCTCCTCGCCTCTCCTCGGCTATAGACGGACGACGCTCCTCGCCTCTCCTCGGCTATAGACGGACGACGCTCCTCGCCTCTCTCGGCTATAGACGGACGACGCTCCCTCGCCTCTCCTCGGCTATAGACGGACGGCGCTCCTCGCCTATCCTCGGCTATAGACGGACGGCGCTCCTCGCCTCTCCTCGGCTATAGACGGACGACGCTCCTCGCCTCTCCTCGGCTATAGACGGACGACGCTCCTCGCCTCTCCTCGGCTATAGACGGACGACGCTCCTCGCCTCTCCTCGGCTATAGACGGACGGCGCTCCTCGCCTCTCCTCGGCTATAGACGGACGGCGCTCCTCGCCTCTCCTCGGCTATAGACGGACGGCGCTCCTCGCCTCTCCTCGGCTATAGACGGACGGCGCTCCTCGGCTATAGACGGACGGCGCTCCTCAGCTATAGACGGACGGCGCTCCTCAGCTTTTAAGAGGACGGCGCTTTCCCCAGCTATAGACGGACGGCGCTCCTCAGCTATAGACGGACGGCGCTCCTCAGCTATAGACGGACGGCGCTCCTCAGCTATAGACGGACGACGCTCCTCAGCTATAGACGGACGACGCTCCTCAGCTATAGACGGACGACGCTCCTCAGCTATAGACGGACGGCGCTCCTCGGCTATAGACGGACGGCGCTCCTCAGCTATAGACGGACGGCGCTCCTCGCCTCTCCTCAGCTATAGACGGACGGCGCTCCTCGCCTCTCCTCAGCTATAGACGGACGGCGCTCCTCGCCTCTCCTCAGCTATAGACGGACGGCGCTCCCCCGCCTCTCCTCAGCTATAGACGGACGACGCTCCTCAGCTATAGACGGACTAAGCTCCACAGCTATAGACGGACGACGCTCCTCGCCTCTCCTCAGCTATAGACGGACGACGCTCCTCCCCACACCTCAGCTATAGACGGACGACGCTCCTCGCGTCTCCTCAGCTATAGACGGACGACGCTCCTCCCGTCTCCTCAGCTATAGACGGACGACGCTCCTCAGCTATAGACGGACGACGCTCCTCAGCTATAGACGGACGACGCTCCTCAGCTATAGACGGACGACGCTCCTCAGCTATAGACGGACGACGCTCCTCAGCTATAGACGGACGACGCTCCTCGCCTCTCCTCAGCTATAGACGGACGACGTCCTCGCCTCTCCTCAGCTATAGACGGACACGCTCCCTCGCCTCTCCTCAGCTATAACGACGACGCTCCTCGCCTCTCCTCTGCTATAGACGGACGACGCTCCTCGCCTCTCCTCGGCTATAGACGGACGACGCTCCTCGGCCTCCCTTTGGCTATAGACGGACGACGCTCCTCGCCTCTCCTCGGTATTTGACGGCGACGCTCCTCGCCTCTCCTCGGCTATAGACGGACGGCGCTCCTCGGCTATAGACGGACGACGCTCCTCGCCTCTCCTCGGCTATAGACGGGCGACGCTCCTCGCCTCTCCTCGGATATAGACGGACGACCTCCTCGGCTCTCCTCAGCTTTTAGACGACGACCTCCTGGGTCTCCTCAGCTAAAAGACGGACGACGCTCCTCGGCTTTTCCTCACTATAGACGGACGACGCTCCTCGGCTCTCCTCAGCTATAGACGGACGACGCTCCTCGCCTCTCCTCAGCTATAGGGCGGACGACGCTCCTCGCCTTTTCCTCAGCTTATAGACGGACGACGCTCCTGCCCCCTCCTCAGCTATAGACGGACGACGCTCCTCGCCTCTCCTCAGCTATAGACGGACGACGCTCCTCGGCTCTCCACAGCTATAGACGGACGACGCTCCTCGCCTCTCCTCAGCTATAGACGGACGACGCTCCTCGCCTCTCCTCAGTCTATAGACGGACGACGCTCCTCGCCTCTCCTCAGCTATAGACGGTCGGCGCTCCACGCCTCTCAACAGGTATAGAAGGAAATCGCTCATCGCCTCTCA
This sequence comes from Phyllomedusa bahiana, assembly GCA_025379985.1. NCBI lineage: Eukaryota > Metazoa > Chordata > Amphibia > Anura > Hylidae > Phyllomedusa > Phyllomedusa bahiana. The sequence goes on along the minus strand of JAODAL010021220.1, from coordinate 7,724 downwards.
TCAGCTATAGACGGACACGCTCCTCGCCTCTCCTCAGCCTATAGACGGACGACGCTCCTCGCCACTCCTCTGCTATAGACGGACGACGCTCCTCGCCTCTCTTCAGCTATAGACGGACGACGCTCCTCGCCTCTCCTCAGCTATAGACGGACCAAGCTCCTCGCCTCTCCTCAGCTATAGACGGACCAGGCTCCTCACCTCTCCTCAGCTATAGACGGACGAAGCTCCTCACGTCTCCTCAGCGATAGACGGACCATGCTCCTCGCGTCTCCTCAACTATAGACGGACCATGCTCCTCACCTCTCCTCAGCTATAGACGGACGATACGCCTCACGTCTCCTCAGCTATAGACGGACCATGCTCCTCGCGTCTCCTCAGCTATAGACGGACCATGCTCTTCACGTCTCCTCAGCTATAGACGGACCATGCTCCTCACGTCTCCTCAGCTATAGATGGACGATGCGCCTCACCTACTTGTTTCGTTGTTAGTAATAAGCTTTTCACGTGTTTATGGTGTGTAAGTATATACGGTGTAACAACGATTTCCCGATATGCTTGACAAAGGGGGTGTGTTCCTAGAAAAGTAGCAGGTGCGGTGAGCTGAGGGCTGCAGACTGCATATGACCTCCATACAGTGACCATATAGTGTACACAGTGACCAGTGTACACAGGCTCTGTGGACTGTATATTACCTCCATATAGTGGTATACACCTGTGTACACAGGCTCTGCAGACCATATATTACCACCATACAGTGACCATATAGTGGTAGACACCAGTGTAAACAGGCTCTGCAGACCATATATTACCTCCATAAAGGGACCATATAGTGGTAGAAACCAGTGTACACAGGCTCTGCAGACTGTATATTACCTCCATACAGTGACCATATATTAGTAGACAGCAGTGTACACATGCTCTTCAGACTGTATATTGCCTCCAAACAGTGACCATATAGTGGTAGGTACCAGTGTACACAGGCTCTGCAGACTATATATTACCTCCATACAGTGACCATATATTACTAGACACCAGTGTACACAGGCTCTGCAGACTGTATATTACCTCCATACAGTGACCATATAGTGGTAGACACCAGTGTACACAGGCTCTGTAGACTTTATATTACCTCCATACAGTGACCATATATTACTAGACACCAGTGTACACAGGCTCTGCAGGCTGTATATTACCTCCATACCGTAACCATATAGTGGTTGACACCAGTGTACACAGGCTCTGCAGACTGTATATTACCTCCATACAGTGACCATATAGTGGTAGACACCAGTGTACACAGGCTCTGTAGACTTTATATTACCTCCATACAGTGACCATATATTACTAGACACCAGTGTACACAGGCTCTGCAGGCTGTATATTACCTCCATACCGTAACCATATAGTGGTTGACACCAGTGTACACAGGCTCTGCAGACTGTATATTACCTCTATACAGTGACCATATAGTGGTAGGTACCAGTGTACACAGGCTCTGCAGACTGTATATTACCTCTATACCTCCTCCACTTTCACCACTTCAAAGCACCTGAAAACCTTTTTCTTCAGGTTTCCCCTTTAAACCTTCACTAAACTTTTATTACTTCCTCCACAACTTTCCCCGCCCCTCACCTCCTGTCCCCCCCCTCCTTTTGATTGTAAAGCCCCGCGGTAGGGTCCTCCTCCTCTGCTGCCAATGCATTATCCCTTATCACTGTACCTTTGACTTAGTAAGTATGTAACCCCCCGAAGTACAGCGCCCTGGAATCAATGGCGTTATAAAATATAAATAATAAAAATTTAATAATAAAAATAAAAATCATTTTGATGCCTGCGTCATGAGGGGATTCACCCTTTTGCCCCTATATAGGGCCCAATAAGGTAGGTATACATGTCCCCCTTGTAGTTTATAGGTACATAGGGCCCCAAGTCTGCGAGCAGGCATGTTACCCCTATAATTTGTCGACCGGTATATCAAGCCCCCCCCATAAGTGGAAGGCAGATATATCATGCCCCTCCTAGTCTGGCAGCAGTACAGGTCCAGATTAAAAGTAAGCGAATAGTACTCTCCTTTCCCCTGACAAGGCTCTCGCTGCTCTGCTCGGTCTTCTTCAAGAACAGGCGGCGTGGCGTCATCATACTGTGCTGACGGCGTGATGCCGTTCTCAAGCCGCCTCTGCTGGATGACTGACTAATGGCCGCTATAAGCCCCCCGCCATGACTGACTAATGGCCGCTATAGGCACATACACGGGGCGGTCGCTCAGTATTGGGGGGTAGGGTGGGTGCTCCCCCAGCGATAAGCCCCCGCCATGACTGACTAATGGCCGCTGTACATACAGGCACATACACGGGGTGGTCGCTCAGTATTGGGGGGTAGGGGGGGTGCTCCCCCAGCTATATGCCCCCCGCCATGACTGACTAATGGCCGCTATAGGCAGATATACAGGGGCGGCCGCTCAGTATTAGGGGGGGGGTAGGGTGGGTGCTCCCCCAGCTATATGCCCCCCCGCCATGACTGACTAATGGCCGCTATAGGCAGATACACAGGGGCGGCCGCTCAGTATTGGGGGGTAGGGTGGGTGCTCCCCCAGCTATAAGCCCCCGCCATGACTGACTAATGGCCGCTATAGGCAGATACACAGGGGCGGAAGCTCAGTATTGGGGGGTAGGGTGGGTGCTCCCTCAGCTATACGCCCCCCCCCCGCCGCCCGGACGGACTAATGGCCGCTAGAGGCACAGACACAGGGGCAGCCGCTCAGTATGGGGTTAGGGTGGGTGCTCCCCCCGTTTATAAGCCCCCCGTCATGACTGACTAATGGCCGCTGTACATACAGGCACATACACGTGGGGGGCGCTCTGTATTGGGGGGGTAGGGTGGGTCTCCCCCAGCTATTTTGCCCCCCCGCCATGACTGACTAATGGCCGCTATAGGCACATACACAGGGGCGGCCGCTCAGTATTGGGGGTAGGGTGGGTGCTCCCCCAGCTATAAGCCCCCCGTCATGACTGACTAATGGCCGCTGTACATACAGGCACATACACGGGGTGGTCGCTCAGTATTGGGGGGTAAGGGGTGGGCGCTCCCCCAGCTATAAGCCCCCGCCATGACTGACTAATGGCCGCTGTACATACAGGCACATACACAGGGGCGGCCGCACAGTCTTGGGGGTAGGGTGGGTGCTCCCCCAGCTATAAGCCCCCGCCATGACTGACTAATGGCCGCTATAGGCACATACACGGGGCGGTCGCTCAGTATTGGGGGGTTAGGGTGGGTGCTCCCCCAGCTATAAGCCCCCCCAGACTGACAAAAGGCCGCTAAGGCCATACACGGGCGGCGCTCAGTATTGGGGGTTGGGGGGGGTGTCCCCCGCTATAACCCCCCGTCTGACGACTAATGGCCGCAAAGGGGCCCGAAACCCAGGGGCGGCGTCATATTGGGGATATTTCTTGTACCTTTTTTTTTCTACCCCCAAATCCCCTCGGGAACCGAGCTGCGGTCGTCGCTTTCACTGTCCAGGACTTCAGGGATATTGACCAGGAACTGGCGATTGTCCCGCAGAACCATCAGGGTCAGTTTGCCCTTTGACTTCTCGATAAGCCGGCGGGTGTCCGCCAGGGACATGTTCTCGCTCGTCACGCCATTGATCTGTGAATTGACAGAACGTTACAGATCACGTGGAGGAAGGGAATCATGGGGGGGCGGGTCCAGGGAGGCGACGGGAGGTGGGGCTCCTATGAAGGCGCGGCAGGTGGGGACATAGAAGGGCATGTGCGTGGCAGGAGGGGGTCAGACGGAGGCGGAGTGTGGGGGTCGGGAGGAAGGGCGGCAGGGGGGGGTCATACGGGGCCGGGATGTGGGGGGGCATACGGAAAGGGGGCGGCAGGGGGGGTCATAGGAAGGCGCGGGAGTGTGGGGCGACGGAAGGCGCGGCAGTGTGGGGGTCATACGGGAAAGGGGCCGGCAGTGTGGGGGTCATACGGAAAGGGGCGGCAGTGGGGGGGCATACGAAGGCGCGGAAATGTGGGGGGTCATATAGAAGGCGCGGGGAAGGTGGGGGGCTAAGAAGGCACGCAGAGAGGGGTTTAGTACAGAAAGGGGCCCGGAGGGCGGGGGCAGTATGAAGGGGGGGCGGGCCGGGTCAGTATAAAGGGTGGGAGGGGGGGGATCATATAAAGGCGGGAGGGTAGAGGCAGTACAGAAGGACAAGGGGGGGGTCAGTACAAAGGGGGAAGTGGGGTCAGTACAGAAGGAGCAAGGTGGGGGTCAGTACAGAAGGAGCAAGGTGGGGGTCAGTACAGAAGGAGCAAGGTGGGGGTCAGTGTAGAAGGGGCCGGCAGGGGGGGGCAGTATGAAGGTGCGGCAGGGTGGAGGTCAGTACAGAAGCACGGCAGGGTGGGGGTCAGTACGGAAGGCGCGGCAGGGTGGGGGTCAGTACAGAAGGCGCGGCAGGGTGGGGGTCAGTAAAAAGGCGCGGCAGGGTGGGGGTCAGTATAAAGGGCCCGCGGGGGGAGATCATAAGAAGGCGCAGCAGGTGGAATCATATAGAAGGCCACAGGGGGAGACATATAGAAGGGGCAGCAGGGGGGAGTCAAAGAAGGCGCAGCAGGGGGGAGAAATATTAAAAGGCAGCAGGGTGGAGATCAGTATAAAGGGGCCCCGGGGGGGATCATATAAAGGGGCAGGAGGGGGGGAGATCGGTAGAAGGCGCGGGAGGGGGGAGATCATATAGAAGGCGCAGAGGGTGGGGATCATTAGAAGCGCGCAGGGGGGGATCAAATAGAAGGGGGGGCAGGGTGGAGATCTAAAAGAAGGCGCGGCAGGGTGGAGATCAGTATAGAAGGCGCGGCAGGGTGGGGGGTTTAAAAAGGGGCGGCCCAAAAGGGCCATCACCCTTTAGGACCAGGTCGCCCTCCTGCAGGGACCTCTCTTGCGCCGCCAGGCCGGTCTCGTTTTTGCTGAGGATTTTGCTGCCGACTTCAGGGGCCGTATTCTGTGGGAGGAAAAAGGCGTCACGCGGGGGGCACACACACCCCGGGCGACCCCCGCCACCACCCCCACGGGGTTTTCACACACCGGACAAACTGCCACCACCCCTCCACGGGGGTTTCACAAACCCGGGCAGAGTGCCACCCCCGCACGGGGTATCACACCCCGGGAAGACCCGCCACCCCGCCTCCAGGGGGACACACACCGGGACAGAGCGCCCCACCCCCACGGGGACACACCCCGACAACGCCCCACCCCGGCCAAAAGGGGAATCAACACCGGACAGAGCCGCCGCCACCACCGCCACGGGGTATCACACACCGGACAGAGCCCCCCACACCCCTCCGGGGGGTATCCCACACCGGACAAGGCCGCCCCCCACCCGCCCAAAGGGGGGTATCACACCCGGACAACCCGCCCCACCCCCCACGGGGTTTTCAACCCACAGGGGCCCCCACCACCGCCTCCAGGGGTATCACACACCGGCAGACCCGCCCCCACCCCCCCAGGGGGGTAACACCCCGGACAAGGCCCCACCGCCCCACGGGGACCCAAAAACACCGGCCCAACCCCCACCGCCCCACGGGGTATCAAAAACCCCGGGACAGAGCTGCCACCACCGCCTCCCGGGTAACACCCCCGGGGGACAAGCTGCCACCACCCCTCCACGGGAACACACCGGACAGGCTCCACCCCGCCCCACGGGGTATCAACCCCGGACAGAGCTCCCACCACCGCCCCCCAGGGGGTTCCACCCCGGGCAAGCTGCCCCACCCCCCCAGGGGGTATCCCCCACCGGACAGAGCTGCCACCACCGCCCCGGGGGTACACCCCCGGGGACAGAGTGCCCCCACCGCCTCCCGGGGTATCACACCCGGGACAGAGCTGCCACCACCCCCCTCCACGGGGTTTTCACCAGGGGCAAGCTGCCACCCCCCGCCTCCAGGGGGTATCACCAGGGGACAGAGCTGCCCCACCGCCCCCACGGGTATCACCACCGGACAGAGCTCCCCACCCCCCCCCCCCCACGGGGGTATCACACACCGGGACGAGCCCCCACCGCGGGGGGGTTCACACCGGACGAGCTGCCACCACGGCGACGGGGTATCACACAGGGACGAGCGCCACACCGCCGGGGTACACACACCGGACAGAGCTGCCACCACCGCCTCCACGGGGTATCACACACCGGACAGAGCTGCCACCACCGCCTCCACGGGGTATCACACACCGGACAGAGCCGCCGCCACCACCGCGACGGGGTATCACACACCGGACAGAGCTGCCACCACCGCGACGGGGTATCACACACCGGACAGAGCTGCCACCACCGCCTCCACGGGGTATCACACACCGGACAGAGCCGCCACCACCGCGACGGGGTATCACACACCGGACAGAGCTGCCACCACCGCCTCCACGGGGTATCACACACCGGACAGAGCTGCCACCACCGCCTCCACGGGGTATCACACACCGGACAGAGCCGCCACCGCCTCCACGGGGTATCACACACCGGACAGAGCTGCCACCACCGCGACGGGGTATCACACACCGGACAGAGCTGCCACCACCGCCACCACGTACCTTGCGCCTCCATGCGTTTCACCAGCACGGTTTTCACCGGTTTGGACGGAGCGTCCTGAGCCGGCAGCCGCTTGAACCCAGAGACCAGTTCTAGGCCATTGTGCTCCCGCCCCCCGGCCTCGTTGCCCCATCCCCGCCACACCCCGGCCTCGCTGCCCGATCCCCTCCGGTCTCCGGCCTCGCTGGCCGTGTCTCGCATCCTGCTGGACGTCCTGCTGTCGCTGCCAGAAGCGTATCTCTCTTTCGCAGTTCTTCTCCGTGAATAGTTTCCCAGGGCGCTGCCAGCGGTGCCCCTGGTTCTGCGCGGTCTGGTGTGGTAGGACGATGGGGTGCGGGCCCCCCCCGAGCTGCGGCCGCTGGAGGAGTCCCCCTCGTATCCCTGTGCTGTGTCCTCAGGGGGCACTCTGCTGGAGCTATCATATCGGTCCCTCCTCTGTACTGGAGAATCTGGCTGCTCATCGAAGGAATCAGATAAGCGGTCGGAGGTTTGGGGGCCTCGTGGGGGGCCGCCGGGGGCCGCACTGCTCACTGGAATCTGGATTTTTCTTGGTCGTTTCACCGTCTGAAGAAGAAAAAGAAAGAAAATAAATATTCGCTTTCTGGAGATTATGGGGTTAATAAATGTGACAGATGAAGAGGTGCTGGGAGAAGCGTCACCTAAACCAACATGGCTGCTCTGTATAGAAGGCTCGAACATCAGAGACCATCCCCTCTGAACAAGCCAGGACCCCCGCGCCCGACAATCACGCCCCCGCGCCCGACAATCACGCCCCCGCACCCGACAATCGCGCCCCCGCACCCGACAATCGCGCCTCCGCGCCCTACAATCGCGCCTCCGCGCGTCTGCGCCCTACAATCGCGCCTCCGCGCGTCTGCGCCCTACAATCGCGCCTCCGCGCCCTACAATCGCGCCTCCGCGCGTCTGCGCCCTACAATCGCGCCTCCGCGCGTCTGCGCCCTACAATCGCGCCTCCGCGCGTCTGCGCCCTACAATCGCGCGTCCGCGCCCTACAATCGCGCCTCCGCCGCCGACAACCGCGCCTCCGCCCCCGACAATCGCGCCTCCGCCCCCGACAATCGCGCCTCCGCCCCCGACAATCACACCCCCACCCCGGAAAATCGCACCTCCCCGGTCTGCGCCCTCAATC